>VALG01000930.1:0-11558 GCA_009835305.1 Ipomoea purpurea
TAAAAACGATTCTTCCCGTTTCTCTATTATAGAGCTTCCTTGCTTCTCCATGCCGGACGCCCGACTGCCAATTCTGCTCCTCTCGGCTCTCACCTCTACCTAAGCCCTCGCCGCAGTCCAGCTTAATCTTACTGGTATATTGTGGTCTATATCCTTTGTATACTGAAGTACTTGATTTATAGGGTCTCGCCGTTATACATAAATATTGGTGTTGATTTCGTTTCCTTCCTCTCTTTAATGTCGCCTTCATAGATGGTTATAACACCTCAACATGTGGAGAACTTTATACTGCCATATGGATTGTAGAGATATTTCTGTTGATAGATTATGAGGCAGTACGCAGGACTTGATAAAGCCGTACAATAGAACGGAGTTCTAAAACTGTAGTATTTTTCATACTAATTGGGCTCATGATTCTGTCAATTTCCGTTCTTACTGAGTTGGACTTAAGTGTGGGTCTTTATACTGCCTTTTATATCTAACATTTGTAATATATAATACTCTCTTCGTCTGCCTAGGGGATATTTAGATATCATAACCTTAACCCGATAAGAGAGAGTCTTTGGTTGATCGTTAAGCTTGATTTTGATGATATAGTCTTCTGTTAGGTCGATAGATGTCTCATTATCATATATACAAAATTCATACAAATCTATAACTGAATAAGATGGTCCAGGTAAACTTTTAGAAATATATGGGACAATAGAAAGGGTTGCTTTGCCTATGATAATCTCACGTATTATTAATTCAACGAGCAGATAAAATAATACAAGTTTGAATATATACCAACAATGAGAAGATTGCAATTAGTATTTTGTGATATAAGGTACAGAGTATTGTAGACGATGAAGTTAATAGTATATAATACCGTTGTTAATTTTTACTCGCAGTGTTGTGAGTTATCGAGATTCTGAATTAGAGAAGTTCAGAGGTCCACAATATATTTTGTAAATTGAACGTGACCGATGACTGCTAGGGCTAAAGAGCAATTCAGTAAAGTATTAAGAATCCCGAATAAATAAAAAAAGAAGACAAGTTGGCTGGTAGGCCGTCTAAACTGTAGATAGTTTAGGTTATTTGGTCTATAGAGATATTAATTTGCTAAAATGTTCCGATTGTTCCTGAATTATGTAGGGTATTACAGTATTAATACCCTATTATTGAGATTAATTGGTTTATCAGATACTTGATTGGTTTGCATAATAATAACTAGAGGATAAGGTAGCAAGAAAAAGGAACCCGATTACACTTATTCCTATACCTTGTTTTGACTGTGGAAAGTTTGAGCAGAAACACTACACACTAAGTGACAGAATAAATCTGCATTCCATTAAAAAAAGCCCTCTATCGCTGTTAATTTATTTATCTTACAGACAAATGGATACTTACTAAGGTTGTTGACTTGGGGGAGGCTTGCTATATATAAATCTTTTTTAGCGTATAGTTATATATGAAACAGATTACAGTACTTATTTCTTGTCTTATTTGAAATTTCTCTTTTTTTGGTTAAACCTTCTAGAGGAGTTATTACAAGACTTGGCTCTGGGAATTATGGTAGGGCGATAACTTTAATGAATAGCAAACTTTTGGTTCTGCTATGATATGTTGTCATTGTTTCTGCTTGATTTCACTTTATGTGGTTCCTTCTGATGGACTTGGGTCAGGTTTGTAATGTTTACATGAACAAGCATTTATTATTAACTTAAAGCTTAATTGTAGATAGTTAGCTTAAAGTGACTACATCCTTAGTCGACTGCTTGTTGCAATAATTGGCCTTGGATCACTGTGACGATCACGACTGGAAGGAGTTGAAAGAAGCGTGAGGAGAAATGAGCGCTACAGTGTATTCTTCTTATATGAGACAGTGTCAATTTGCTTAAAGCAAGTGCCCTCAGAGAGTATGATCATATTTGATCGCTATGCTACTCGAGCTATTGTTGGCATCGCAATTTGAGTACTTTAGTCGTGAAATACTAGCAATTGGTATATTGTGTGATTCACTTGTTGATTAGCTAGTGAGACAAAAGTCATTTAGGGTATTCTGATGGTTAAGTAAGTATAGCTTGAGATCTGATTAGCATTAGTGGTTGAATTGTGTACAAATTCTTGGTACAGCCCATTTTAGTTTAATGTCGTGTGTCCTAACAATAACATAAACATGAATTGTTTCTCTGTCCATCATATCGTTAAGTCTGATCAATAAGAGAACTTATCTTATCATAGTGCTGACAAGTTATAAGGTTTAGAAATACTCGACTCTAGTTGATAGCATTAAGCTGCATTGGAAACGCTAATTTGCGTATGGTGGATAGAATTACTTATAGTTTGCCGAACTCTCTAGTTACATATTAAGTGACATTGTCTCACAGATGAAAACGTAGGATTGACCATAAAGTTAATTATGAGAGCTCTTATACATTTATTATGCAATTTGTGGCAAAATCCACGGTATATTCGCACCTCATAGTTGCATGAAATGAAGGAGATAAGTGACAAGGTTAAATATGCTTCACATAGATTTTTGAGGAGATTTTGGCACTCAATGATTAATATAGTACGATTAAATTTCGTCATAAGGGAAATATCTGAATTTCCTTCCACTATGGTCTTGTTATTTTTGCTCTATTCTGCAGACTACCTAAATTTTTTTTCCCTCCCATTATAACATAGTAATAATAGGTATGATTATCCGGAGTTGATGAAGAATACAGATAAGTCAATATTATCGTAGGCTAGGACTGTTCACACACCTAATCTATTGTGCCTTAGGATATGCAACGAGCTTGTTTATATGGCGGTGTGATATCATTAGACCTTACAGCAGAAAGTGATTTGAGAGCAACATCAAATGGTAATGGGTCATAAGTCCTTTAACAATAGTTTGCTAGCATAGGAGTCACAGGGCATAGAAGTAAATTACTAGAATGTACATAGACGATATAATGAGAAATATCTTTCCTGTTGTTATCCATAATATAAATTGATTAGGGTTGAAGAGATTCTGGCTCATGGATATACTATGCAAGAAACCTACTTGAATCCAGGTAGAGACTAATGCTCATGCAGGAGTATTGTTTTTCTTTCTCATGAAGAATACAAGTTGATAGCTTTCTTTCTTTATTCTTCTTTAAAACATCCTTCCCCCATAACTGTGGCTTGTATTTATTTTTCCTAGTTTCTTTCATGAAGCTGGATTTGGATCCCAAGTGGATGAGCATCTGGCAATCCGAGAGAGGGGTCAGTTATCTTATTCTGGGATGTTTAACGGCATGTGGGGGGGAAATGGCAATAGCCCGCCGTCGTATATGACATGTACCATAGCAGACTTAGCTGCAAGACGTGAGGTGTCATCATTGGTGAGCTTGGATTCCAGTATATACGTGATTAGATGTAGAGTGTTTGCGTCATATGTCGAAGATCTGGCATGAGGGAAACTTAGGTCCGATGGTTTGCGAGGAATATGGCTTGGCATATTTCTCGCTCAATCCTAGAAGATGTGTGTTTACTTTTATGCATGACGCTATAATGTAAATTGATCATATTTTGCCATTAGGTAATCAATAGAGATTATTTATGTTATTTTTTACTTATATATGTGTTGCTTTCTGTATTAAATTGACACACTGTGCTCTAGTAGCGATTATGTCGAAAGGTTAGTTTTCTCCTTCTAGAAGCAAAGGCACAGGTCTAGCGCATTAGCGTGACTCTATTAGATACTGGTATAGTCACGAGGTGTATTCTGCTCTATGTGATTATAATGCTCTCTTAAATTGTGATTTACTTTCTCGGTATCTTAATCCTTTTATTGGTAGCAGTAATATTAAAGTCTCTCCTCTTCTCGATAGCCCAGATTCTCACTGTCTATGTGTCATATCAATACTTGCGGTTATATGACTCTTCTGATTCTCATAAATTTAGCTAGAATTGTATCTGATAATCGTTGTTTATAGTGATCGTTCACTTCCACAATCTTCTTCAGCATACACAATGTCTAGTCATGCCTCATCAGATCCTATTGGTCATAATGATGCTTCTAGGAGTGTAGCAATTAGCAACAAGATATGACTTGTTGGAAATGCCTTTCTCGGTGTAATTAAGAGAGCGCCAGGTAACTGGATCTGTATACCTTATTCATGCCTCCCATTTTAATTTTTCCCTATGCTCCAATCGCTTTTGCGGTTAAAGATCGATAAGGATGTAGAGGCGCTCATGTCATATCGATCTCCATCTACAGATTTTAAGCTAATTTTGGTATCGTTGGTGTATTATGACTCTTCATTAGTACATTTGCTTTGGCATGTACAAAATTGACACTCTGTTACTTAATTTCTATAATTGGCAGAGGGAATATGCAGCGGTCAGTCCATATTATGCTTTCAAGTGTGGCAAGTAATTGGTCAAGTGGGAACCGACGATAGTGAGGCTAGATAGTAGCATGCATGCAAACCGAAAAGAATATTTGTCAGCATTTGGCCTATATCGGAAAAACTTGTGCTGATATTGTGGGCTTGGAACATGAAGGGGGGCAGGGATATGAAGCGTAGTTAAGGAATGGACTTCGAGCGGGAAGAGTAATTGCTAAATTTGGATTTCACACAGTTGTTGATCTCAGGAATAGTTCCAATACGCGACAGACTTTATTTGCAATGGCATATCTACAACTGAATCTATCACTAATACATATCAGAGATGACACTTGTATAGGTAGTAGATTATGTTGTCGAAGTCGTACCTAAAAGAAATGATGTTGACTGAATCACAAAAGGTTTTGCCTGCTCATGTTGGCATAACGCTTTGGGTATATGTGTAACCTGGCGAATCAGGGAGTATTTGTATGCTTATATCTGTGCCTGCGCAAAAGGCTTAACGACCGAAGCTTCTACAGTTGTATAGGTTGTGTAGAGAACCTAAGATTCTGATGCAAGAGACGCATAGAAGATAGCTTGTCCAGATCTCCTCTCATTTGTATTGAATGAGAATTTTGTTTTAGAAAAAACCTCCAAGCAGCTTCTACTCCTCAATGGTCCATAATCCATGAGAAATCCTCATGTAGTTCACATTTTGTGTTAAACACTAGACGAAGAGTTGCTTCTCAGTTTAGAACATATTCTTCCATGGTTCTTTTAGTTAATGCACTTTCATGAGACTGCGGATCTGACAGTTCAAACCTTGCAAAGCACAAGCTATGTCAAGAGATCACTAGAGGGGTTAAAAAATTTTTGCTCGAGGCGACTCTAGCATATTCTTACTTCTTTTTCATTCAATTTTTCTCGTATGCCC
This sequence comes from Ipomoea purpurea, assembly GCA_009835305.1. Lineage (NCBI taxonomy): Eukaryota > Viridiplantae > Streptophyta > Magnoliopsida > Solanales > Convolvulaceae > Ipomoea > Ipomoea purpurea. Next base: position 5,281 of record VALG01000930.1, read on the forward strand.
TCTCACTTCCTTACTCTCTCAATGTTCACTCGTATGATATAGCATCACATATGAAGAAATAGAGCGTCTAGGAGATAAATGAGGGCTATTTCTGGCGGTTCATAATATGAGAAATCTAGGTCATTGAAAGACAAGCTCAATAGAGCTGCTAGCTGTCTGCTTATTAATTGCATACTGCCAAAACTTGTGATATGTGGCGGTAGCTTATAGAGAGGATACTTTTATTGATGTCATCTCGTGATCTAGATATGTTGTGGACGCATATAGAATGTGGCGGGGACTCAGTTGTAGAGTGGAAATACTGTGAGCATGGACTCTTGGTTAAGTCTCGTTATATAGATGCGTGAGACCTTGATAGATATATAAGAGGACTATCTGTTTAGAACCCCGCTACGCGTCTTAATCTATGTGCCTGGTGGCTCTCTGAGGAGTTGTGTGAAAGGAATTTTGCGCGTACCTAATATTGAGGAGTAGGAAGATGGATGACGTATGCTGGGTCATTGTACATTCTGCTTATAGTTTGAGCTCATATGGGTCTGGACGATAAGAAACAGAGCATCTGCCTTGTTCTTGATGGTCCTACCATCTGTGTATGGTTGGGTAGTTAGATGTGCTGCGGTACGTGCAAATAAGTAGAGGAGGCACTCGTGGGGACGCTGAGGGTGATCAATGTGCCTCTAGTTCCGAATTGAGGAACAACATGGTTTTCCAAGTACCCCTCGGCCCCTCATTCGTGCTGGTCTATGTGTGTCTACCCCTCTATGCCATGGCTTCCCTGCATCTGCTCAGTTTCGTGTATTTGAAGAAGTCAAGGAGAGCGACTTATTGGTTGTTGCTACCAACGTGTGGCTGAACCTTTTGACAATTCCAGGTAAAATAGTGGTTGAACACCAGGTAGAGAAAAAGTTAAAAGGTACAACTCCTCCAATGGGATGGAAACGTATGAAGTCCAATGGATAAGTTAAGGCTCAGTGCCCAACCGTGCAGGAGGCAGGAAGAACTGGACCTGGTCATTGCTATCGCCTTTATTCATCAGCAGTCTTTAATGACATATTTGCTCCTTCTCAGATGCTGAAATATTGAAAGTACCTGTGGATGGTGTTGTGCTCCTTATGAAATCAATGCATATTGGCAAGGTAAGTTTAGCATTAAACTTTTTGGCTTACAATTATGGCACCACCACATGCAAAGGTTTTCTAACCTTGTAAAAATAACCCGCATGGAGATAATTTTGTACTAGGTTAGCAAATTTACCCAGACCTAATTTCCTCTATTGCAAACACTTTCACATGGATTACTTGGTCCCCACGAGTGCCTCCTTCCTTCTATTTCTTTTCCTCCTATCAAACAACAAATGGGTGGTATAACAAGGTTGCTGTGCTTATTGTATTTCCTTGTGCATTACTAAAGGACCCTTTCTCATCTCCATGTAATTTCAGGTTGCAAATTTCCCTTTCCCAACTCCTCCCTGAGCCAACTGCCTTAGTTGAAGCAGATGCGGTGCTTAAAAGTTCTTGAAGCACTTGATGTCAAAGGAAGGTTGACGCCTCTGGGAAGGTCATGTCCACAGTTCCCAATGAGTCCTCGCCACTCCTCGTATGCTCCTTACAGTTATTCAGATGATGCAGAAGTTAAAGATTATAACGGCCAAATACATTTTGGCTTATGCAGTTGCAGCAGCTGCAGCTTTGAGCTTGTCCAAATCCTTTTATTATGGAGTTCGAACAAACGCAGTCTGATCAGATGGCTGAAGCAGGAATGTGAGAGAAGTGATGAGAAGGAAGAAAAATTGAGGAAAAAGAAGTTGAAAGAAATTGCTAGAGTCTCCCGAGCAAAATTTTTAAACCCCTCTAGTGATGCTTTGACCATAGCTTGTGCCTTTGCAGTGTTTTGAACTGTCAGGGAATCCAGCAGGATTCTGCATTGAAAGTGCATTACACCTAAAGACCATGGGGAAAAATGTCTAAACTGAGGAAGCAACTTCTTTTTCGTCTAGTGGTTTAACACAAAATGTGAACTACATGAGGATTTCTCATGGAGTTATGGGACCATTGAGGATGTAGAAGCTGCTTGGAGGGTTTGTTCAAACAAACATTCTCTTCAAATCAAATGAGGAGGAGATCTTGGGACAAGCTATCTATGCTGGCTGGGCTGACAGGGTTGCTAAACGCACCAAGAGAGTTTCTGGTCCATCTGAAAGAGATAGAAAAGTGAATGCGGTTTCTTACCAAGCTTGCATGGTTAAATGAAACTGTATTCTCAATCGTCGGTCATCTGTTTCAAGTCTGCACCTGAATTTTTAGTGTACAGTGAACTGCTGCATTCAAAAAGGCCATATATTCATGGAGCAACAAGTGTGAAAGCAAATTGGCTTGTTAAATATGGTCAGTCTTTGTGCAGTTTTCTGCCCCCTCCTCAGATCCAAACCATACTATTGCCCATTGGCTGACAATGTTTTTTTTGTTGGGTTGATGCTACTTTTGGGCCTCACCTGTGGGAGCTCCCACGACATCCTTTGCCATTGAAGATAATATGAAACGTGTACGGTGTTTGCTATGCATTGCTCGATGGGTCAAGTCCTACCATGCTTAAAAGCTGTGAGGAATTCATGGCGGCCTCACCAGCTAGCATTTTGAGACCCGAAGCATGGGGCATAAGCGTGTTGGAATCTCTTAAATAGACTGAATAGTCGAGGGGGAACTATTGACAGTTGTGTGATGCTGAAGAGATTGTGGGAGGTGAACTCCAGAGAATTTTCCAGAAATAATGGATTGGTTTCAAGAAGGATTTCATGACCAGTTTGAAGCACTTTGGACAGAGATGCTTTTTGAAATTAATTTAAACCCAAAGGATCGTTTCTCCAAAAAAATCAAGAGAGGCAGAAAAAAGGCATAACCTTGTGGCAACAGTTTTTGATTGGAGTAGCTTGAGCAGTCCTGTGTCCAGTTGCTTAGAAGGATGAAAACTAAGGTTGAACAATGCATGGGCTCAAGGTGTTGGTTTCATTTTCAGAAGCACACATAAGGTAATAATACTATGTTCTCTTTGGATATAATGGTAAAATAAATTTACAGGATTAGCTTCATGCAGTAATTAATCCATCTGCAGGGTGAATATGCAAGCCAATTTGCATGAAAACGAAAGGCCCTTTTACACTAGGAAATCACTCTAAAGCTACATACATATGGATCATGCTCTGCATATGCTTGTTTTTTTATCGAAAGTGCATTTCCCCCCCAACATGGCCTTGTTCTTGAATGAAGATGCACATCTGATCTGGATGCAGAGCTTGAGAAGAGTCAAAACTTGGGGGAAGTCATACTCAGCTGAGTTTCTTTATTCAATACATCTTATTGTTTTCATGGAAATTCTTTAACTAAAATTGGAAAGTGGAAATGTTTACCTAGGCTATTGCTTAGTTTTCTTGAATTGGATTATGCCCTCATTGATGTGGTGCAAACAATTGGAAACTTCTCAACAGATAGGGCTCCATTATTTTTCCAGTAACTGTTACACCTAAATAGGCCTTTGTTCAGCCATTAAATTTAAAATTATCTCAATAGAGTTTTCGATATAGATATAAGGCACTGTTTGGTAAAATAGTTAGCATATTAGCCAATTTGGCTTATTTGACCACTTTAGCTATTTGACTTGGTTAAACAATCAATATTTGAGTGTTTGATTTAATTAGCTTTTTGTAACACTTATTGCTCCAAATGCTAAAATTCAAAAAGCTGCTCTAAGTAGCTTTTTTGATCAGCTTTTTGAGAAAGTCATTTTGTATGTAAAATGCTATCAACTAATTTACCAAGCATTTTTTTACAATCAGCTAATGCTATCAACTATCAAATTCACTAACCTAAAAGTTTTCAGCTGCTCTAAGTAGCTTTTTTGATCAAGCTTTTTGAGAAAGTCATTTTTATTTAACAGCTATCAACTAATTTACCAAGCATTTTTTACAATCAGCTAATGCTATCAACAGTCAAATTCACTAAACCTAAAAGTGTCATTAAAATACCATAGTTCACTAATCAAAGATGCCAACAAAGCTCATTACAAGCAATATGATATCTTCTGATGTTTAAGCATGAATCTATATAAGAGAGCATGTAAGCATTTCTTTAAAGTTTCAAAGCTTCAGTTCCAGTCTACAGTGATCCAAAATTTCAGCTTGCTTGACAATTGACAACATAGCAATAGCAGAACCAAATAGTTGCTATTCTCATATTAAAGGTTAATATACCATATCCAGAGCTTCAAGTCTTTGACACTCTAGAAGTTTCCAACAAGAGATTGTAATAAAGAAAACAATTTTTTGTCTTAACTAGTGCTGAAAAGGGTTATTATTGCAGGCCTCACAACACCTTCCATTTGGTCCTTAAGTAAATAACTTAAACTTAATTTTTTTAATGAATGCCAGATTTTTAGTTGGTTTGGGGTAGTATTTGCATTACAGTCAAAAACAAGTACGATATTAACATTTTTTTTCTTGTATTAAGTATTAACACTTAATCATTTGGAATCCAATAGTATAGTAAATTACATTGCCGCCCCTTAAAATGTTAGAATCAAGTGCTTACCATTAATTCAAAAGTTATAATTAGTGCGAAAGCGTAATTTTATTTCATTATCTTATGTAGCAGTCATCGTCAGCGTTTCAATGACAAAATGATAAGGTTTGACCTCTGAACTTTTAATCGATACTAACTCAACGATACACATTTTACTATTTAACTTTTCTCTACAAGACTCTAGGGACAAGACAATGCAGCTAGGGGTTGAGGTTGTCAACTTTTTATTTTTTTATTGTTGAATTGAAAGGGATTATAAAGCCAAGCATGTTGGGCCAAAATTCCTAAAGTTATACTTGACCAACGTCATATGGTATATATAGTAAATGGACATCTTTCTTTGACCTAAAAGAATATACATTCTAATCCAAAAGACTCACCATCTATGGTGTTATAGTCTATCCCCTGCGACGTTTAGAAATGTGTCATAGTATAAGTCCACTAGTCCAGGCATGAAGCATTGAAGCCAATCTTTTTTGAGAAAAGATGAAGGTTTATCTCTTCTAGGGTACGCTTTTCTGAACCATGGCCTACTATTTCAAAGTCGTCATCAATATAATTTTTCTCACTTTATGTTAAACTCACTCTTAAGAGGAAACAAAACAAAATAACCCAGACCTAAAATTCATTACCATTACAATTACAATTAATCAAGTTATATATTATATATATATAATATATATATATATATTATATATATTATATATATAACTCCTATAAAGAACCAATGCTACAAGTGAAATTTATTGACAAATTAAACAATCGATAGTAAGATTTAACAGTTAAAATAAAGGGAAAAAAAGATGAAGTTATTTTTTGAAAGTATGTAATATTTATGAAAATAGCACCCCGCTCATGCTATTTACTTGATTTCCTATCCACGTCAAGCATCTTGCATCCTCATATTTTGGATTTGTCCAGGAGGTTCTCACCTGGGGAGTGGTCTTATTAATATGAACCGGAGTTATATATTATCATGCGAAAGTTTAGAATGAAACAATTCCCCAGGTAAAAATTGTGATTGTGTTTGGATCATTCACACTGTTTCATGTTCAGAAATAGAATGTTATAATTTTACCACCATCTTCAGACCACTCCCACCTTTAGAGTAAGCGATTACGTCGGACTTTTTTCGTAAATTAAGTAACATGACTTTGTAATTAAATATTCATACCTATATACACTATACATTTTTTTTTTTTTTTTTAAAGAAGAGCAAAAGGCCCTAAATGGTATTTGCAGTTATTAATTTAATTAGTGAGATAAGGAAGAGTTAATGAAGAAAGAATGATGATGGATTTGAACATAATGACATAGTTAGCTAAACATCTTTATTATATTGTTGGTGAAGCAATGAATGAATTAATCACCACATATTATATATACATACATACTTATCTTAAAAATGGTGGCACTGCACACTTTGGAGTTTTCCTGAAGTGGAAACAGTTGATATATCCAATCACAAACGAGGCCATGAATGCAAGGATGCCCATTATTATATATGCAACTAAATTTTAGCTTCAACTTTAAGATAAATTTTCTTATTTTAATTCATTATTATTTGTTGTTGGGAAAAAGAAAAGAAGCAATTTTGGTTCGTTAAGTTATTGGTGATTTATTATTTTAGTTTCTAATTATTTTACATATTTAGTTTTAGTTTGTGAGAGGGTGATTTTATAATACTTTGACTTAAAGTCAAATGCT
>VALG01000933.1:0-13626 GCA_009835305.1 Ipomoea purpurea
ATACACGTGTATTTGATGAAAAATCACACGATCAATATTGATGCTGTGACGAAGAAAAAATATGATCAAAATGGTAACAAGTGTCATATTGATTTTTGTGATACTATGATACGTGTGAAGAAAATATTTTGCAGGGAATGGATGAGTTGGAAACTAATTCTCTAGAAATCCCATCCATCATCCAGTAAGAAATGAAGTGCGGGATGCAATTGGTATTGAAATTGCAAATCAACCCAGGGATGAAGTTGAAGTGGAAATTGCAAATCAGCCCTGGATGCAATTACTGGAGAAGTTGGAAATCTACAAAATGAAGCTGAAATTCGAACCACTTCTCAACAGTAAATCCACCCAGTACCATGCACCCATTTGAACCAGACTTAAGATGGCTCAAAAATCACCCACCAGATTAGTGATCGAAATGTTCGAGATGGCGTGAAAACAAGATCATCTACCATGGAAGCATTGTTCACATGTTATCTTTCTCAGATTGAACCAAAAGAAGTGGACGAAGCTCTAAATGATCCAAGTTGGGTTACGCCATGCAAGAGGAACTCGATCAATTCAAAAGAAATGACGTTTGGGAACTTGTTCCAAGACCAATGAACCACAATGTTGTAGGAACCAAATGGGTCTTCCGAACAAAGCAAACGAAGAAGGCGTGATTGTTAGGAATAAAGCAAGGCTCGTTAAAAAAGGATACTCTCAAGAAGAAGGAATAGATTTTGATGAAACCTTTGCACCGGTAGCCAGACTCGAAGCTATAAGGATTTTCTAGCCTACGCCGCACACAAAGATTTCACCGTTTATCAAATGGACGTGAAAAGCGCATTCTTGAATGGTCTACTCGAAGAAGAAGTTTATGTCGAACAACCCCCAGGTTTTGAGGTAAAAGGCGAACAAAGTCTACAAACTTAAAAAGCATTGTATGAGAAATAGATTCGAAATGTGGATTCACCAAAGCCTTATGAGGGTGATCATATTTTATTAGTGCAAATATATGTTGATGATATTATTTTTGGAAGCTAATTCTTTGTGTGAGAAATTTTCGAAGCTTACGAAATGAGCATGATGGGTGAATTGAATTATTTCTTCGGCTTACAACATTGAAGGGATGGGAAGGAATATTCATCCATCAAGCAAAGTACACTCGCGACTCTGATAGAAGAAGTTTTGGCCTTGAGGGAAATCATCTATCAAATTCCAATGAGTACATAATAAGGCTAGACACAAGACGAAGATGGAAAAGATCGTCCGAAAAACAAAGTATAGAGGAATGATTGGTTCACTATATCAGGCCTGACTGCAAGCAGGCCGTAATTTCTATATGCTTGGTGGAGTGTGTGCAAGGATTCCAAGCAAATCCAAAAGAAACCCACCTCACCGGAACAAAAGAAAATCATACGATACTTGAAGGGCACAATCAATTTTGAGATTTGGGTATCTTAAAGGGTTACAGATTTTACGGCTACAGCTTGGTTTTCAAGATGCGGATTGCAGTTGCAAAATAGACAGGCGAAAAGCACCTCCGGAACTTAGTCATTCTGGGAGGGAAGGCTTGTTTCCGTGTTTTAGCAAAAAGCAAATTCCATCGCAACTATACCGCCGAGCGATATAGTGCTGCAGGAATGATTTTGCCTCAAATGTTTGTGATGGAAGCAACAATTGAGGATTAGGCGTGAATTGCGTGATGTTAGCCATATTTTGTGACAAATACAAGTGCGATCCGCTATCACTCACAATCCGGTGCTTCAATCAAGAACCGGAAAACATATCGACATAAGCGACGATCATTTCATAACGGATCATGTTGAAAAGAACAGATCTAAAAATCGAGTATATCCTACGGAGGAACCAAATCGAGTAATAAATAAAAAGTTGGGTTAGCTGTGTTGAAGAAAATCGTGATTCCTACCCCTTTAAAAGGACCAGAAATGAACAAAACTTCCTCATCACGTAATATGGTCAAAAGTAAAAAATTGGACCCTACAAGGGATGAATTAAGAGACCAAATTGATGGTGAAATCAGACCATCAATTGGGGGGAATATTCACAGGAAGTACCAGTACACGATAACACCCCTATATTGTCCTTCAAAATACCACTTTGGAAGCTACTTTAAATGCAGAGCTTATTTCAAGAACAAACGGTAATTAAAGAAGAAGTGGAAAATCATCTTGAAGAAGCCGAATCACCGGAAGATAATTTGCAGCTCACTGAAAATCCAGTTCTGGGTGATTCCAAGAAGAAATTTTATTCAAGAGTTTATACTCTTTGGAGATATGCAAGGAGGCGAACGCGAGAAGAAGATGAAGATGATTTGGTTGCGTGTTCTTGTTGCTTTGCAAAAGTCACTCGAGTCAAGTGTAGTGGTGGTGCAGAAGATTGGAAGTACCTCTCACCAGCAAGGACATCTTTCTTTGCCACATTTTGAGGAACACACGGAACCAATTTTGAGGAGTTGTTGGAATTCCAAGAACCTTTGTAGACAAAAATGAAAGAGCCGAACGCATCGTGAAAGTAGATCTCACTTGAAGGTTTATTGGAGATCATCCAGCTTATGAAAGGAAGGACGAGAGCCCATGAGAAGATGAGAGAGCAGTGAAAGACAACTGGAGACAAAACAAGAGCGCGATACAAGATCAAGAGACAAGGCATAAATCAGTTGAGTGGAATGTATCGGGGCCATGGAGGGGTAGATAAGAGATGGGGCTGGTTGTGTGCGAGCGGTGTTCTGAGTTCAAGAGCACTGGAGTGTGTGGAGGAGTGTGAGATCCAAATCGAAGAAGGAGCTCTAAATCCTGTTGATTGTTGGTGTAAGTGCAGTAAGGGGAAAAGAGGTGCTCGAAGGTCTAAGGGTGGTCTGGCCTTGCTACCAACCAACAAAGAAGTTGGGGAGGGCGGGAAATCGTCACAACAACGTAGCTCAGACCGTTCGCCGCACCTACGAAAGGCAGAGCCGAAGACGTGGTCAACAATCTTCAAGTTGGTTTCGCTCATGTTGCAAATCCGACCGTCTGTGGTAAGTTCATCAAAAGGTGGCCCGAAACTCGAGATTGGTTCAAATGCTCAAAAGGAACCTTAAACCCGCAGAAAGTCTGGACATTCGAAAATGTTGCCGGCTATGGTGAAAAGATGGCCAAAAAGCTGATCAAGCTCAATGGATTCGGACAAAAATAAAGAAGAAGAAGCGAAACGAAAGCGAACCGAATGTGGTATGAACTCAGAGATCACACCAACAATAATTGTAAGACCACCAGGAATTTTTAAGATTTTTAAACGCTTATCAATAAGAATTTATAGGATCTTAAATCCCAAAGTATAACTAAGAGGTGGGGTGGTGTAGGGTGCTATGCCACACCTGGGTTAGAGACCCAAGTGCATAGGCTTAACTAACGTAATATCCTCAAAGCGGTAAACTACATAAACCGAGTTGGCACGCAGGCGAAAGGAACGTATCTACTTTCTACGGCTCCAGGTTCTAGCCTCTCCAGTGACTTTAACTCTTCTGTGCCTGAAGCCAAATATTATTGTTCAGACGAGAGATGGCTGGTAACCACTCCAACGCGGTCGAGAATACAATACAAAATAGAGATATATACTTAGATATAAGAAATCATCTTTTGATCATGAAGGATATAGTCCTACGAACTCTAGTTTTAAAATCTGGAATGACCCGACACATAAGACCAGACACAAGCGAACAGTCGTACAAGCAATATTTAGTTCACAATAGGTAAGGCAATAAGCTTAAGCACAATTAATAATCACTGAACCCAATCATAGTAATTCCCCCAAATAAACCCATAGTCACATCCCCAAGATACTCATAACCACAACTCATCCATATCTCATCACACAAGCAACTTTGTTGGCGCCACAAGGGACAATCGCGCATGCCCATACGTGCAGGTCAGCGCACTATAGCTCTGACATGGCCCCGCAGCACCCTGGCCCGTGATCGCAACACGGAGGGGTCGATCGCGAATTCCGACCGATGAACCGCAGCTCATCATAAGTTGTGGATCGCAACCAAAACAGTGGAGCCGCAGCCCAAGATAATTATCGGAGCCGCAGCTAGGACAATGAACCGCAGCTCATGTAGAACGTTTGATCGCCAACCAAACGGCTGGGACGGAGCGGCAAAGAGTGTCAATCTGACCGCGAGCCCTAGCTTCAGTGCAACGCCAGGCTAGGAGCAGTAACCAACTTTGTCTGTTATAATCGTAATATCCTTTATTGGTTTTGGTTGTGTGTGTATTACTTATTCTTTGTTATTTTTGTATACGATATTGCAGGAGCACATGCGAACCGACGTTAGCACAGTTAGGAAGGTGGGCGAAACAAGTGTATAAAAAAAACCTAATGCGTGATCTTCACATACTGAAGAATAGTCCTAAGGGGTGCATACTTCGTCGCAGCGTAGGTCGAACGGATACCAATTTTCACACTAGCGATGAAGTACAACAGAGAGCTCCATACACCTTACAGACGGTACCCGAATATTCAAACTAGACCACAGCACGATAAAGCGGAGTCCGTTGGGACTACCACGGGGATCGGGGGAACTCAAACGGGGACAACCGGGATCCCCGAAAGTGGGGGAAATTCCAGCGGGTAGCCGGTGGGTGGGTCCACCCGCCGGCTGCGCTTTCTGTTCCGGGCAGCGGTGTCGCCGGCGGGCAGCTGCGCCCGCCGGCTGCCACTGCGACGCAACTCGGCCGTGGGTAGGGGGGGTCCCTACCCCCCACCTTACCCCCACTGACCTTTTCTTACGAAACGTTCCCGGGAACCTTTGTGGAACCCGAAACCATGCTTAGACACTTTACAACGCAATTACAACACACGTAGACAATTAACGGATCAAATACGGAGAAACGACGACACATAACCGTATCATGCTGGTTTCCTAACATAACACACCCAAACATGCGATTTCCCACGCCGATACACAAGGAATAAGTATCATACGATACACACCCTAGGGTTCTAATCACTGTTGTGACGCACGCAACAAGGAATGACGAGTTTGTCTCGCTCTCAATTACAAGATTCGGTAGAAAACACATATACGCATCACAAGAACTCACTTAGCAGATTGTCAAAGAACGACAGTATAGATCAAGTCAAAGAACTCCACATAATCATAAACAGCCAGTTTATTTAGATTAAGAATCTCGCAGGATATGCAAGATCTACAAGACTCCCCCATGGGTAATCACGCCACGATCATCAATGAATGAATCATCAGAAAATCATCAGGGAGTACACAATGAATATTGGGGAAACCCTAAGGGGGAATCATAACTATGAAAATAGGGCGTCTTTTTTTTTGATGACGATGGGTTACCTCTTAGCCTTAATTCATTCCGTTGGCTATGAGGATCTTTTCTTTAAGCTTTTCGTTGTTTTCTTGATTTCGCCTTAGGGGGAATGCTGTGGATGCTCCGTTGGTTGAGTGGGCGAGATTATTTTTGTGATGGGAGTTCTAGATGCGGCTTCTAGGTTCCCTATTGTTATATATACTGGGTCTAATTCTTCCAGCCCTAGGTAGGATTAGGGATTGGGTTTAGAGATGGGGCCCATGGGACCATGTGGGCATTAATGCTAATTAGTTATTGTAATTTATTTCTTTTCTTTGGGAGGATGGTTATTGAAGGTTAGATTGGCTTTAGGGATCGGTAAAACGGGTGTTACACTCTCCCCCCCCCCCTAACGGGAGGAGCTTCGTCCCGCGCGCGGAGAGCTTGGCCTTGGCGAAAGACCTCTTCTCTTAGTTAGCCTGGTGTGAAGAGCTCGGATACCGGTTCTTCATCGCTGTCGCTTAATTCCCATGTTGCTTTCCCGGTTCCCAGTGGTTGGCCAGAATACTTTTCACCATGCTCTTATTGGGTTCGATCCACAGGTGTTCCTTTCTTGGTGTCCAGGATTCTCACGGGTTGCTCTTCGTCCATACTTAGTGAGCTCGGTCCGGAGGTCCTACGGCCTCGGGTTAGACTACGGTGGGGCTGACTGGGTCGTCGCACGTATTTCCTGTGTGTAGCTGGGATACGGTGAAACACGTTGGTGTAGCGTCGTTGTTAGTTCATGTCGTAAGGCTGAGGCGGGGTAGGCGCAAGTTCCCGCCCCGATTCTTTCTACGACTTCCGTAAGTGCCGATGGAATCGGGGCCTGCGTTTCCCTTGTTCGCTTCCAAACCATTACCCCCTCGCGTGGCAGATCCTTAACAGGACCCTTGTCCCCGAGGCTTGAATTCGGCTTGGTTCCTCTTGTAGGTCGCGGCGTAAGACTTCTGGCGGTCTTGGGCGCGCCTTCATCCGTTCCTGGATGTGTTTGACCTTGCCTCATGGCTGTCCTTGTAGCGTATTGGGGTCCCAGCTGTCACTGGGGTTTGGACCATTTCTTCCCAACGATCAAGGGGGCTGTGTACACCTGCTGGCTCGGATAATGCTTGCGTAGGCGCATGGCGGCGGTGATGCTGGCTATATTGTATCTGTTGTTGTATGAGAATTCGATGAGATCTAGGGTTCTTCCAGTCCTCGAAAAGTCTACACGCAGTCTCTTACTGCATGTCTTCGAGGGTTTGTGATGGTTCTCTCGGTTGATGTCCGTCCGTAGCTGGTGGAAGGCAGTGGTATGAGTGCTCCCGAAAGGCCGATTGTAATGATTTCCAGGAATTTGTTGGAGAGGAACCTGGAATCTCTATCGGACACAATGTTTGGGGGACTCCGTGGTATTTGCACTACCCGGCTGTATGTAGGCTTGGCGCACGTCGTGTGTCCATTGTCTCATGTTCCTTCCCATGGCAATGACATGCGTGCCTTTTGGTTAGCTGGTCCAGTATAACCCAGATTTTATCCTTGCCAGGTCTTTGTTTGGGGTAAACCCCCTGACCGAGTCCGGATGGATATGTGAACCCATCTGGGTGGTATGTCCAAGCGCGCTGTACGAGCCCCTTGGGTGTGCATCTGGCGCCCACCTTTGGCAATTTCAGGCATTTGGCCACGAAACTTGCAATTTCCTTTTCCAGTGTTGGCCACCAACAGGATCTCTTCACGGTCCTCCTTGAATCTCTTGTCCCCGCCCCTGGTGAACTGAAGTAAGCGGGGAGTTGTGCCGCTTACCTCCAAGATCCTTGTTTCATGGGAAGTGGGGTGCGTTGAGGGTACGACACCCACCGTCCCCTTGGGTTGTAACGGAGGCGTTCCACCCCGGCTGTATTTCGAAGGAACACTTCCTTTCCTTGGGTTACGGTCGTGGCGAAATTTTTGTTTAGTTTCGGATCCTGTTGTTGTCCCGTCTTGATTTCCTCAAAAGAAGGGGTGGGTATCCACTCGCGTGGTTGATAAGTAGGCTTGGGTGGTTTGGCCGTTCGACGTGCGCATTATATGTGATGCCTAAAGTGCACCGGTTTTGGAGCAGTCCTGGTGTACGCAGTTGTGGGGTAGGACGCCAGGTGGTGTTGGGGACAGGTTAGTCTTTCCGACTGTAGGGCGCTCCGCCCACGACGTTTTAGCTGTTCCTGCGTGGTACTCGGTAGAGTCTAGGGTCATAGTCTTTTTATGAGGTGTCTAGCCACCTTCGTTTGTCTCATTCGTTTAGGTCGTCCTTCCTGGGTGGAAGATGGTGAGCCTTAGGCTCTGGATGGTCCGGGTAGGAGTCTTTGCATTGCACCCCATACAAGTCAGTGCCTCCAGATTTTTAGTGTTTGTATATCGTCTCTGTTTTGTGTATGTGTGTGTGTATTTGTGTTTGCGTCGATGGTGGGTAGGATTCGCTCTTCGTGGTGGTTCGAGTGCCTGGACGCGTACGTAGATATCCGCCTTGCGCTCGTTGTTGGCGATTGAGGCAGGCATCCCGACCCGTTTCGCTGTGATCCCTCGCTGTATGACCTCGAGACTCGTTGGCCGTCCGGAGGGCGGATGGCTACGTCACGGTGCCGGTTGTATGGGTTAGTTGGTCTCTTTAATTCTCTGGAGAAAGGCGAGAGTGGCAGTCGTGATGTCCCATGCGAAGGGGGTTCTTTCGCATGGAGCGCTGTTAATGAGGGGTTGCGGGCTATCTTGGTGAAGTCGGTACAAACCTTAGTAGTGACGCCGCGGCAGCCCCAGGAAGCTTCGGACTTTTGAGAGAGTGCGACGCTCGCGTGTGGTCTATTCCCTAACGGCGGCGCAGATCTTAGGCGGGGGTCCCTTCTTAATTCCCTGCTTTGGTCGGTAATCACGTGGGCCCCAGAGAGGGCTACGGCTGTCTTGCGCAGAATTCGGCACTTGGAGAATTTGGCGTCAGAAGTGGTGGTTCTCTGGAGAGTTCTGCAAGGGCTTGATGGCGAAGGGTGCTGTTTCATGTTCATTCTTTATGTCGGGCATAGGACTAGGATGTCGGTGCAATGAACACAATGACGAAGGTCATCCAGGTGGCGGTGCGGTATACGTCGGGTTCATGGGGTCCGATTGAATACTGGCCGGGCGCTCGTGTGGTGAGACCGAAGGGGCATTACGGGTAAACTCGTAGGTGGCGCGTAACGCGGTTCGGCAAGGCCCGTTGCTTCCTGAATGTCCGGGTTTGGCCACTTGGGGATTTGTGGATGGCCCGGATCTTTAGTCCGATCTCGTCGAGAGATACCCCCTGCCCCTTTAAGTTCGGCTGAATAAGTCAGCTCTATTCGGGCTGCGAAGACCTATTCTTTACTGTTGAACTTTGTTGAGTCTACCTGATTAGTCGAATGCAAGGCGCATGGCTCCCATCCTTTGCCGTTAACGAACTAGTAACGACCTCCCCATGCGTGGAGGTGTAGGTCACAAATGTAACCCTCGTATCTTAGTAGTTCCTTGAAGTGTGTTTTCAGTTCATGCATTTCTCTTGGCGCGCGCGTCTAGAGGGTGTCGGCCCTGGGTTTCGAGATTGGGCGGTCGCCAGGTAATGGAGTTTTCTTATGGTGAATCACTCTCTAGCAGGGATTGCCCCGTGCGATTTGTCTGGGAAGACCGTCAGTTGGAACTCGTTTACCCTCGAATGGTGTTGTGGGTTCGAGTGTTTGGCAGTTGAGCCTCAACTTGAGCACTCAGAAGACCCTCGTACTCCTTGGTTTTAGGCACTTCGCTTGAGGTCTTTCATCATGTTCACATAAGCTTAATCCCCGAGAATTCCTGTGGGCGTCATACCGCGTGATGATCACCGCTTTTACCTTGGTTGGCCCTCGTAGTTGTTTGTTTCTTTTCTGTTTTTTGGACAGCCTTCTGTTCTCCGGCACCAGGATTTCTGCTGTGAATTATCCGCTAGCCGTCCGATGCCAAGGGACTACTGTAGCCCATGGCAGTTGGAACTGAATCAGGTTGCCATTGGGAGAATTCCCTCGTTGATATGGGATGAATCATTACCGTTTGGCGTCGTACCAGTCGACGCCACTTTTGTATGATTTCGCCACAGGCCACTTGACTTAGGAGCCGACCTGTTGGGTGCTAGTGCTAAGGCCGAGCTGGCGCGAAAACTCGGTGCTATTAAACGGAGCTGTACCGCGCCGCTGATGTCAAGAGTAGTTAGTGGTGGCTGGAAGGTGTGGGTAGCGTGACTGTGAGGGAAGGGTGCGGAGACTGATGTTGCTATCTCTGATCCTGGCTTTTGCTCCAGGGTAAGGTCCTTCCTGGACGTGAGGTGTGTGGCTGATGCGCTGTCGAGTGAGACGTCGTATGGGTTCGTTAGGCTCGCTCTGGCACTGTGAGTTGCGTGACTTCCTTCTGGACTTTCCTTTTGCTACGCCTGGTTTGTTGTCTCTTGGTGGGTTTGTTACTTGTTAGTGGGACGCCTTGGCATAGGCTTCCCCGAGGGTCTTTGGTTACTTGTGGTGGCCAAGTCCTCTGGTGTTCGGGGTTAAGGACCTGCTAAGAACTTCCTCCCGACTTTGATCCCTTCAGTGGCACATGACTAGTTCCGGGGGGTGAGGCGAGGGTAGTCGACCAGAAATTGTGGTAGTATTCTGAGACTGGAATGCCGCCATGTCTGGTGGTGAGGAATTCCTCGTATGTGGCGGCTTCAGATGGTTGGGTAGAATGTTCGTTCTCGTAGCCGTGTCTTTAGGCCTGGGCCAGGTTGAAGTCCGGACTGACTGCTTTGGTGCGTGGGTCCCTCTGGGCCCATCCAGGGGTTCCGGCCTCATGTCTAAAGTGAGGAAGGAGGCTAGTCCTCACTTTGGTGGGTGTTCGGGGATGTTGTTCGCCGCTGGCATAACCTTATCGAAGGGGCCCCGATCCACTCCTTCGAGGGTCGTGTGAGGGTCTTCGTTCCCTGAGAATGCGTCGTGGCGTGGTTGGTGTGCCGGCAGACTTGGTGGTGTACTTTCCAATTTCTCGTTCGTTGGTAAAAGTTGTGGAAACGGCGGTACTTAGTGCATGGGTGATTTGAGCCACGGCGTTGCAGGATTCTGAGTCCAAATCCTGCAGTGGGGCGTTTCCGGTGTTCCTCGCCTGTTTCCTCTTGGGTGCCATCCTGGTGGTGTTAAAGGTTGACGTTTTTCATGTTTCTTCATGCTTTGACTGGGTGAATAGAGTGGAGGGGAGTTAGTGGTTTAAAAGAGGGAATAAAGTGAAAGGATCGGGGTTATGTGTAGGTGTTCACAATCTCACGCCGCGCGGCCTAAGATTCCTGGAACGTCCTATGTTCCTAAGTACCTAGAGTTCAAGCCTGATGTCCTAAAGTCCGGTCTTAAGAGTCTTTTCCTAGGGTCAAACTTAGGCTCTGATACCAACTGTAACACCCCAGATTTTTAAGAACTTTTAAAGCTGTATATAAGAAGATAGAATCTCATTAAATCCAAAGTTATGAATCAGACCGGTTTGGGGGTGCTATGGCCACACCTGGGTTAGAAGAACCCCAATGTGCACAGGCTACACTAACCTAATATCCCAAAGCGAAATACATAAAACATGGCACGCAGGGCAAAAGGGGGAAACTATCTACTCTACGCTCTAGGTTTAGGCGCGCCAATGACTTAATCTTCTGTGCTGAAAGCCAGAATATATCTGTCAGCGAGAAGGCTGGTAACCCACTCCAACGCGCCGATACAATTACATATAGGAGATGATATAAATATACGAAACATTATTGAGCACTGAAAAATACTCCAAGCGTACTCTAGCTTTTTAAAATCTGGGAATGACCTCGACAATAAGACCAGGAACAACATCAGACAGTGTTAACAAGCACTTATTTCAGTTCACAAATACGTTAAGGCAGATAAAGCTTAAGCAACAATTAATAATCACAACCCAATCATAAGTAATCCCCCAACATTGAAAGCCCCGCGTGAGTCACCGAAACCCAAGATACGCCGCCATACCCGCAAGATCAGACTCGCGCATTCATGTCTCACGTCACCACGCAAAGGACACTGCTTGTTTGTGGCGCCAGCAGGAGCCGAAGTGCGCGGAGGCCGCCGATACCGTATGGAGGGTCAGCCGGCCAGATAGCTCTGACCCGGGCCCCGCAGTCACCGTGCCCGTACACACGCGAGGCGCGACTCGCAGCGCCCCGGCCGGCGACCCGGATGAACCGCAGCTCATGCAGGTAGTCGGTTGTTGATCGCGCACATACACCCCAAACACAAGCTGGACCGGCAACCAAGGAGAAGTGTCAGGGGCGCCCGGCCGGCGCCGCCGCGCCCGGCATGCTGACCCGCGCAGCCGAGCAAATAATTGAGACTGCAATCATGTAGAAACGTCCTTGGATCGCAGACCGCAACACGGTGGAGCGCAACCCAGAGAGTATGCAATCCTGACCGCCGCCACGCTTGCGAAACGCGCCCCGCACGATTAGGGGCCGAAGTGAGACCGGCAACCCGAAGCTCGCGGTAGACACACACACAGCTGAAGCAGGCATAGCAAGCAACATGCAACCCACATTGTGACACCATCGTTACGAGAGAGACCGACGCGCGTATAGACGAGGCAAACTAGGGCGTGATCCTTGGGCGGACTGACAAGAGCAATAGTGCCCGCTGCGAGATAAAAAGGGGTGCACGATTTCTGGTCCACGTAGTGCAGCCGGACCCCAATTCAACGTAGCTCACGTCAACGCCGGACGAGAAGACGTACACGACCCTGGACGAAACGGAGCGGAAGGGATGTAATCGAAATCTAAGACGCGCACGCCGCGACAGAACGAGTGCGCGTGCTGTGGAGCGACGCCGCACGCCGCGCGAGCGGGTCGCGGCGCGGGAAATCAGAAACGAATCCGGGATCCCGAAGTGAGTGTTCCAGCGTAGCGGGGGGGGCGCTCGCGGGCCCGTCGCGCGTGGCGCCCCGCGACGCCGCGCGCGTCGGGGCGTTTTGTGTACTGTGTGGCCAGGCAGCGCGTCGGCGGGCGGGGCGCTGCCCGGGCGGCGGGCTGCCCGGGCCGCGGCGGGTTTCGGAAGGCGCGTGAATGCCTCGCTGCCGGTGGTAGGGTGGCGGGTCCCTTCACCCCATACTCTTTACTCAAAAAACGTCCCGAGAGACCTTTCGTGGAACCCGAGAACATGTTTAGACACTTTGGTACCAACGCAACTTGAAAACAACGAACTAGACAAGTGTAACGGATGAAATACTGAGAAACGTACGGGCAACTAAACCTATCATGCTTTCTCTAACAGGTAAACAACAACGCCAAACGATGCATTTCCGCCACGCGAGCCGCGTGACGCACCAAGAAATATAAGGAGAGCCCTACGAAGCCCGTGAGTACGACGAGAGCACGCCGTGCGCCGTCGTCCGCGCGGCGACCGCACGCGGGCGCAGACGAAGTAGCCGAAGCCGGTCGCTTGTCTAATTACAAGATTCCGGTAGAAATAACACCAGTAAAGCATCAGAAATAACGCCATGACAATTACTCAAGAACGAGCATATAATCATCAAGAACTCCGACGCATAATCATCAAGAACACGCATAATTATCAAGATCTCCCACAGTATCAAGGAATTGATCAAGATCCGCCCCGATGGGATCATCACGCCAATCATCAGGATGAAAATGGATAATCATCACAAAGTGCGATTCAATACACCAATTAATAATGGAAACCCTAAGTGGGAATCATACTATGAGAAATAGGGTTTGGTTGAGGACATGGGTTGCCTTGTACCCTTAATTAGTTTCCGTTGGCTATGAAGCGATCTTCTTAGAAGCTTTGCAAGATTTCTTGATTCTCTCCTAGGGTGAATTCTTGGAGCTCTCGGTGGGTTGGGTGGGGTGATTATTTGTGGGGAGTTCTAGATGTCCTTCTAGGTTCGGCGCGTAGCGCGCCGGGCGTCGCGTATACCGTACTGTAGGGGTGGCCTAAGTTCTGTCTAGATTAGGGATTTGCTGGGTTCTAAAGTGGGGCCCATGGACCATGGTGGGCTTAATGCTAATTTAATTATTGGTAATTTATTCTTTCTTTTTTGCCGGGTAGATGGTGTAAGTAATAACTTGCTTTATGGGATCGTAACCATGGGTGTTACACCTCTCCCCCCCCCCCCCTTAACGGGAAGCTTCGTCCGAAGCTTGGCCCTTGGTGAAAGGTTTTCCCTTAGTTACCTGGTGTGGAAGCTCGGGATACGCTCCTTCATTGCGTCCTTAAGTTCCCATGTTGCTTCCTTCGGTCCGTGGTTGGACAGA
>VALG01000934.1:0-12990 GCA_009835305.1 Ipomoea purpurea
ATACAGTACTTATACTCAAGAGTCTCCTAACCATCCCCTAAAAAGGAAGAGTTAGTTGTAACCATTTGGACCGCGCCTAGCCTCGCATCGACGGCCTAGGCCCAGGCCGAGCGTAGCTGGGGCCTAAGCCGAGGCCCAGGCCAAGCACGGCCTGGCCGCCTGGGGCCCAGGTCGAGCTCGGCCTAGACGGACTGGGTCAAGCGTAGGCCCCACCCTAGGCCACGGGTCCACCCGAATCCTCTTTGTTATTCTCCATCGAGTCGGTTTGTTCTAGGTCCATTTTCAATATATTCATCATACTATAAATTAGAAACTGCTTGGTGTATAATTAGAAAAATACTCTTACAACATTTTTTGAGTGAATTCCATTTTTGGTCCTACTGTTATAGGGGCGTTTCCAATTTCAGTCCACTTTAATTTTTTTTGCCACTTTACAACCATTTATATTGTTATTGAATGTTTCCACTTTTAGTCCACCGTTAATATTTCCGTCAAGAGGCCGTATAATCAAAGGGTATTTTTGGTCTTTAATCAAAGGCGATGCGTCCTCCTCCTCCGATATTCGAAGATGCTCTTCGAACAACGAGAATGGGAAGCCAAAGCTACATCGTTTCGTTCGTTCCAACATGGGCTGGCGAGTTTCTTAGGTTTTAGGTTTAATGTTCTCATCTCTTTAGTCAAACATAGTCTTGGATGAGAAGAAATGTCAAAATACCCCTAGATTACACGGCCTCTTGATGGAAATACTAACGGTGGGACTAAAAGTGAAACACATTCAATAATAGTGGTTATAAAATGGCAAAAAAAAAAAAAAATTAAGATGAACTAAAATTGAAAACGCTCCTATAACAGTAGGACCAAAAATGGAATTCACCATGCACTCACATTTTTTTTTTATTAAGTGCCACGTACATTATCAACAGAAGAAGAATAACGTTGTACTAACAAGTCAAATAGCACATGCATGATAATGGAAGCCCAAATACACTACATGGCGCAATAGCTTTTAATATTGTTTGGTTATCGCCTAGATGAGAATATTATGATTGAGGATTGGACCGACCGCCGACGTATAACTCCACCCACTTTAATTTCTTATGTGGTCAATCTTTGTATAGATTTTTTTTTTTTTTTTTTGAATATATGTATAGATTTAATCACTCAAAATACTTTTGTTGTTGTTGGATATGGTGATTATATGGAATATAATTAAATTGATGTAAATAGTTGTTTTCGTTAATTTCAAAATAAATGTGATCAAAGTTATTCATAAACAATCAATTAAAAATCATGTGTAGAACATTATTGCTCGCACGGGTTTAGTAAGCAATATTTGAAAGAAGAGATCAATGTTCAAATTTTTGTAACAAAGTGTAAGAATTATGTTTAAAGTGAACAGATCCCTTGTGCGTACTAACATTTGACTCTGTCTACTGAGCCAGTGGCGGATCCAGAAAATTTGTTCAGTGGGGCAAAATATTAAAACAAAAAGAATAGCTTAAAAAGGATGAAATAGTTAAGAAGTTAGCCATAAATATTATTAGATATGAGCCAAAATAAAAAAATATTTATAACAAAATATAAAATATATAATTTATTTGATAATATAATCTTAATAGAAAACACATGTATAAATAATAAAGTAATATTTATATGACTAAAAATACATTATTAAATTACCACATATAAGTTTCCTATAATATTGTTAAATATGAGCTCCAAAAAAAAATATGTATAACAATTTAAAACATTAATAATTTAATAAAATAATTCTTTTTTTTTTGGTTGAAAACTAATAAAATAATTCTAATTAAGAATACATTATAAATTATACATCTTATTATTAATAAAAACACATTATAAATTACACATCTTGTTATTGACATAAAAGTATATAAATATTAAATATATTTTTGGAATGCCCACTGTTACTTTGACGCCACTGTCCACTGTTAGTGGCATAAAAATATGCATACGTGTGCTTATATAGAATCGAACCCCCGACACTTCCACAAGGAGACACGCCTGCTCCTGCCAACTGGGCAAACGTTCTTACGTTAACATTAGCTATTTTATTTTACTTATACTAAAACCTTGTACTATATATACATACATATATACATACAAGGATTATATATGAGGTGGGGTGGGGTGAGTGGGGGCAGCTGCCCCCACACTGGGTCCCGCCTTTGTACTGAGCCATAGTTACCTAATGCTGGAAAAGTGGAAAAACAAATAATGTTACCATCCCAAATGCTCAACTAAACACTGTGGCGCACTCACGTAGACACACAAATGTGGGTTGACCACTCAACCAAACTTTGGAAACTTGCTATTCACACAACACACATATATATATAGTGATAACATGTCTTTTTATTAAAAAAAAAAAAAAAAAAAAAAAAAAAAAAAAGTGGAATAATCCTAACCATATATCTAAATTGATCAAATGGACAATAGTTGAAATTAACAGGAAAAAATATTTTGTTACGTTTTCATAATTATTATAAACTTTAGGGTGCATTGAATTAGCTTGACAGTCCATCCGCTATAACTAATGACGTTACTTAGGATATAAAAAGAGAGCACACAAGTTTGTATGTAGTGTAACAACATTAATGCATATTAATCTGAGTGAAAACTCTCTTTTGATTTTGAATTGAGTGCACCGTTAGTTAATTATGGATGCACGTACTATCAAGCTTGTTTGGTGCATGATCAAAATTTATAATAATTATAAAAATGTCAATCATATTGTTTTGTTTGATCAACTTATATTGACATATTAAATTATTTCACTTTTTTTCTCGAAAAGACGTATTCTCATATGGGTGTGTGTTTGTTAAATTATAATATTTTCATCTCAACCGGCCGGGCTTGACCACTTAATATTGACTTTATAAAAATTATAGTGGATTATGTTCAATTATTATATAAAATCATCAGATCACCTTATTAAAAATAAAACTCAATTTTGAGTTTTGATTTGGGCAAGAAACATTAATAATTTTTAAATTTTATAATTTATTTTATCTCTAATATTTTGTAATAACACAATTATATTAGTAACTGTACTTATACGTTTATCTAGTCTTCAAAATCTATGCAACTCTTTTCTTATTACAAAAATATAGTGGATTATGTTCAATTATATATAAAATCATCAGATCACCTTATAAAAATAAAACTCAATTTTGAGTTTTATTGGGCAAGAAACATTAATAATTTTTAAATTATTATAATTTATTTTATCTCTAATATTTTGTAATAACACAATTAATATAGTAACTGTACTTATACGTTTATCTAGTCTTCAAAATCTATGCAACATCTTTTTCTTATTACAACAATATATTAACTAAAACTTTGATGTATATACCTAACTATTTGCTCAAGAATAAATAGTATTAAGTATAACATATTATTATAATATATAAAATTCCAGGAAAATATAGAAATTTTTAATTTGAAAGTTGATGCACAACAACTTTTGACTGGAAATTCTTGGAAATATCACTGTTGGAAATTATGGAATTTCTGACCACCTGAAAATTATTTTAAATCAAGTCAAAAGCAAAAAGTGGTAGGAAATAGCAACAAAGTTTTTCCGAATACCAAAAATGGTCGGAACAAGACTTTCGACTTGATTTAAGATCAATTCAAGTGGTCGGAAATTCCATAATTTCCAGCAGTGTATACACAATTCTTGTATTTAGTCTTTTCTTACTGCTTGAAGCATTTATTGCAATTAGTGGTTAGTTGTTGTTGCAATAAAGTGCACTGTCACAAATTGTCACTAAGAGGATACTCTGTAAGATGCTGCTGGTAATGCTGTTATGTATGGTAGCTTGGCTCATATTTCTCGATCGATCAATCTAAATTATGATGGACGACAATTCTTGGCTTGTTTTCCATCATAAATAACTTAAAAACTCAAAAAGTCAACTTTAGAAACTATAGAAGTTCGAAGTGCACGTTAGAGTATGTGAGTTGTACTTCTAATTATTGTTTTGCACACATTTAGAGATTTGAAGTGCGTTTTTAAATATGATATTATATACATTAGTTTTCCAATTGTGCATTTTTATATATAGTTTCTCAAGTTTACATTTTGAGTATTTTAGTTGCACTTTTATCTTCTAGAGACAATAAAATTTATGCCTATAAAGGATTAAAAAAAATCTGTCAAATTATTATATGAAATGAATGGTTTAGATTATTTAGATTTTAATTTTTCTTGAGATTTTTAAATTTATTTCAAATTATTATCTTACTCATTGATTTTAATAAGAAAGTCTTAGGTTCGAATCCCATCTCATTCAAAGTAGGCATAATTCAAATTAGTAGATTCAACAAATTAAAAATGATACTTATACATTTCTTTAATTTAGAATTATGTGTCTACGATGCCTTTATTTTTTTTAAAAAAATATTCATTACCAATAAATTAAATAAGAGAAATAATTTCATTAGTTATCTTTATTTTTTCCAATGCAAAAATTCTATATTCAAATTTATAATTGATATTCATTACATTGTCTATTATCTTCTTTTTACACTATTTAGTAATTAAATATCAAATTATAATACAAAATAATGTTATATATTTATTGACCAAGTATTTTATTAATACCATGAAAAAAAATTAAAAATAGTTTGAAGCTAATCATATTAACTACTTGGGAGATTTGTTGACAAATAGAGTATTCAAAATAACCCAAACAAATGAAAGCGGGAAACTATCTCGTAATATCTTTGGATTGCATCATATTTAAAATGTTCAAATTTTACTACTTTATCTAATCTTATTACTTAAACTAAAGATTTCTTTATTTACAATAACTCATTCAACAATAATGGTTGAACCAAATGAACCCCGAACAGAACACCTAAAGGACTGGTATGCTTTTATGTTGATAATAATATGTAAATGTTAATTATAGCATTATCTTATGTAGCCACTAGTACCAAAAAAACATAATAAAATGGAATTATTCGTGTTTAAAGTTTGAACTTTGGACGCCAAAAGTGTAGTGCGGTGGTATTTTTGTAATTAAAATGTCACTCTATAATTTATTTATTTATTTTTTAAATTAAAAAGGTAGAATAGGCGTCCAAAGTTATAGAACTTTGGACGCCAATTATTAACCCTTCCAAATAATTCGCGTCCAAACTACGTAACTTTGTACGCGACTTATTAGGGTTCAAATTACCCCTTCTTCAGTAGTTCAATTTGGTCGTGACTTCCATCTCCGAAACCCTCGCCTCCACCGCTCCGTTCGTCTTCACCACTCCAAACCACCCTAACCCATCGTCTTCCAGTAAACCCTACGATCTCAAACACCCCCACAGCCACGCCCTCCGCCGCTCTCCATCCTCTTCCCCTCTGTGTGTCGTAGTTTGCAAGCCGCCGCCCTCGCCATTCGTTGCGTCGCCGCCGTTCAGGAACTTTGGACGCGTATAGTATTTTTTTTAAAATAAATAAACACTATACGCGTCCAAAGTTCACAAACTTTGGACGCGAATTATCATTTTTCACGTCCAAAGTAACTTTGGACGCTAATATACAATTAGCGTCTCCTACATCCGCGTCCAATCAACTTTGGACACCTTTTAGCCTTATCTTTAGACGCGAATGACTGTTTTTGTACTAGTGAGGTATATTTAAAACTCATATTAAAACTGTCAATGTAGGGCAATAGAACATCGTAACACACTTGATACATTGAAAAGATGTTGAGACTACAACAATGCTATAATCAATTTGGCAAACCTAGAAAATGAAGAAAATTCAAAATAGCCACCGTTCATTCATTTATCATGTATTTAAAATACTTAACTACAAGAATGTTGACATTTAGCGACGTTTTTAAAACGTCGATAAAAATAAAAATACGTCGCCAAATGTCTTTACTGACGAAATAAAAACGTCACCAGACCGTCGGGTTAGTGGAGTATGGAAAGGTATTACTGACAATTACTGACGTTTTGCATGGTCTTGATAATGTCATGGAATACATACTTTTTGAGACGAAATATTCACAAAACGTCGGTAATAGTTTGTGACGAAATAAAATATTTCGTCAGCAAATGTGTCTTTACTTGACGTTTTCCATACAATTATGTTTGTCATAAATAAATTTAATGGTGACGAAAAATAAAATGCGTCAATAAAATAACAATTATTGACAATTGTATACATTATTATGTTGTCATTAAAAAATTAATTGATGACAAAATAATAATTTTTCAGTAAAAAGACATTTACTGACGTTTATTTCCATATTCATTTTGTGATTGCAAAATTTTATATTTGGAGATATTTACAATTTTTTTTAATAATTGATGATATTTACTTATACTTGTATATAAAAAGGTTACACAACAGTTTCATGTAATGAAAATAAAATATTTTAGTATCAATTAGATGTTCAAAATAGAAGAATACGTCTAAATTCCCTACGGTTGACAAAGTTATGCGACACATTACTACAATACATCAAAGCTGCATAAAGATTATCACTCCTTACAATTGCTTCTGCAACTTTTTCTAACCTTTGGCACTCTGATCTATTGCCATTCTAATGGCTTGTTGATATTTTCCATACACTATACACCTGAAAAGGGTAAGGAGCCTGTTAAAGACAAGTCAGAGTGAAACTAAAGAAACAATTAGATATATAGCTTTACTTACTTATCAAGCATTATCTCCACAATGGCCTCCATCTTAGGATCCACATCAACAACCTCATCATTTGACTCAGCAGCCTTAGTCTTTCGAGTAGCATATTCATCTAATACATGCATTAGATGCAAAGGGCAAGAAGGGAGGAAAACAACCCAAATATATTAAACTGAAAAGCAAAACCTAAAATTATTGAAGTTAATATGACATAGTAGATTTATATCTTTGCTAAGAAAAATAGCAATTGAAGTGACTCTTAGCAAGAAGAGTATGGACATAGTCAGACTCCTCAGAAACATCAAACAGATGGCCGACTCCAAGGGCATAAGATAGTGAATCATTAAGATCTCCCAAATAGTAGAACATCTAGAGACAAATTAAAATGTTTGAGATGATTAGTAAATAATGCATATCTTGAGAAGATGCAAAATTACTTTTTAAGTTTTATTCACTACATTAGGAATTTGGGATAAACAAAAAAATTTGTTGTAAAAATATAAAGAGTAATAAAATACTCCTTATTGTGATAAAATGTTCTTTTTGTCATAGGGGCGGTTGATTTAATTTTTTTAAGTCAGTTCATATATTATACGTAAAATAACATAAATATATATTATATAATATTAATAAAAAAAAAAAAAAAACAAAGAATCTATAGCAGATTTCAGTCTTAGAAACAAGTAATGCAGCAAGTGTTTTTTATCCCAGTATCTACTTTTATACTTTGAAAAGGAAGTTCAGCTTCTATATAAGCTTCCAGAAAAAAATTGAACAATGGAATTGTTGGTCCCAAAAGAGATAAGGTGAAAGTCTAGAGAGGGGGGGTAATAACTTTCAAATTTTTTACACAATAAACAATTGGTAAGCCAGAGATAAACCAAGACTCTTAACTAGATTGTTAGAGTCCGGTGCACAGCGGAAATAATAAACGATACGGTGTGTGTGTAGATCGTGTCAAGATTATTATTGTGAGAAGCAAGCCAAGACAGTATGTAAAGAAAGCAGTAAAGAACACAAGGCAATTTATAGTCGTTCGCGAGGTGATGTAACATCCTCCTACTCCACTTGCTCTTTTCTCCAAAGAGCTAATTCACTATATCCACCACTATTTCTTGGTTCCAAGATACAATGAATTCACCGTGATCTGTGTTTTGATGCCTAGCCACACTAATCACGCCAGTGCCTCCAACACTACTGCTTCGGGTTCAACGTCACCGCGTTACCTTTCCCAGGATGTTCACAACTCGTGCTACTTTCCCCCCCATCTTTCTACGATCCAGGTAGGAAACGTAATCCCGTAATCAGGGTGTTTTGATCACCAAGCCCACACCAATCACCGCCCAATGTAGTCCGAACGCATTGCTGCTTCGGATCTCAACAACTCCGTGTGACAATCCAGGATCACCACCTCCGTGTTACTTTTCCTCATTTTCCCCTTGTTTTGCTACAAAAACGGAAGTTTTCGCCTTAGCATTTTGCCTTGAGACTCTTGTAGATGATGAAATATGCGATGAGAAGCGCTTTCTTAGTCTTCGGGGGAAGTATAGTGAATTATTAACAGCCCACTTTGGAATATTTCTCATATAATTGCTAAGCTCTCTGTATATCGGTCTCTCGGCGCATCTGAAGACTTTTTGGGCACAAAGAATATATCAATTCTTCAGGCTCTTGAGAATGGAAATATTTCTTTGAATTTTGTATGTCTCTGTTTAGCTCTTGTTCTTTGCCTCTATTTGTGTTCTTGCTTCTGTTTTCCTCAGCTTCAATCTTCATCTATTTATAGCTGGTAATGAGAATATTTCTGTTGGAGAGAAATGGTCTCATTTTTGAATTTATCTTAGTTGTAAAGCCTTTTGTCAGAAGATAAGATAACGTTGCAGATCTGTCAGAGATTTCAAGTTGAGCTTGAGGTTTTAGCAAAAAATGGCGTCCCATGAATCTCCATTTTGTGTAGATCACGCTCTTGGGATTTTTATCTTCAAAATATAATCACCAATATAATCACTTACTAGTTAGACTAGTATTTTTGCTTCTGCAACAACTCTTTCTTATATTCCTCTGATTACGTCTGGGTCTGTATAAGAAATCTCTTCCTTTCTATTTCAAGACTTCATCTCTTCAATTGACTTGGGAAATCTCTTCCCTTTCTATTTTGAGAAAATGAAATATCTTCCTTTTCTATTTTGGGAAATGAAATCTCTATCCCTTGCTTGATTTGTTCAATTGAAATCTCATCCTTTACTTGATTTGAAGCCCTTGACTATGAAATTGCATCCCTATTTCAATTTCGGGATACCAATTTCAGAAAAGCTTCATCCTTTCAGTTGTAAACTTCATCCCTTAGTCAATTTGGAAATCTCATCCTCTTTGACTTTGCAAATTGCTTCCGTTGAAAAATCATCTTTGACTTTGCAAAATTGCTTCCGTGGAAATCTCATCCTTGCATCCCCTTCGGCAAAATCTCATCCTTGCATCCCTTCGGCCAAACCATCGCCTCGCAAATTGCTTCCCTGCAAATCTCATCCTTGCATCCCTTTGGGCAAACCATCGCACATAATACTTCAAGCTTCTACCATCTCGTCCCGTACAACCTTTTAGTCATCTTCTTGTTTCACTTGGTGTACTCCTTTTCTTTTCATAGATGCTTGATCTTCAGATAGCTCATGCAAACTTCAAGTCACGTTCTTTCTTCTTCGGGATTTCTTGAGGGATTTCTCAAATTTCATACGCATTAGCATCTTCCTCTTCTGTTTGGGCCAATCTTTCACTGGCCAAATTCGTTGATTTTTGGCTTGATATCTTCTTCATCCATTTCATCAACTAATGAATTTGGTATTTTCCTTTGCTTGGGTCAAGAGCTCCGACCAGTCTAATAAAGAGAAAATTGGGCGATCTAGCGAAATTGACAATATGAGGTTATCAAAATCTATTACAAATTTATTCCTAACAATCTTCCCCCCTTGTTGATTAAATGCCATAACCTATACTGCAAAGGCCCATTGGGCTTTGAATCTTTGAAAAATGATTGGTTTTTGCTCAATTTTATTTCGAGCAAAGCCAAGATTCGAGTTTGACAAAAATAATTCTAGGGAAAAAGCTTTGTGAATTCATTTAGACAAGTCCTATACGCATCCTTGATTGATTTTAATCAATTTTTATCTTTTAATTTTGCATGCGTTTAACAACTCTTGTCTTTAATTCACCAACTATTACAATGATAGCCAAAAATAAATCACAAACATACTTCGATTAGACCAAGGGAATTTTTTATTCATATTAGTCGATAGATGAAATATTATTGTAGCCAAAATCATAGAAATTCAAAACATCATATTCTTGAGGAATTTATGTTTGATTACCTTCTGGGTTTCTTGACTCCCATGTCTGCTTTCAATATATCCTTGATGTGGTTCTCTCAACTTGCAGACGTCGTTCTCGAATTTTTCACATTCAAACCTTTTAGTCACTTTCCCAGGCCATGAATTGTCTAAATGCATCATTTAATGTTGATGCCCGGGAGAACTCCGGCTTCCACCACCAAATTATGCATTCTTCAAAGCTTCTTTGGAGTCCCAAATTTTCTCTATCATCGTTGGTGTGATCTCTAAAGCTCATACCACATCTCGGTTCGCTTTCGTTTAGCTTCTTCGTTCTTTATTCTTGTCCGAAACCATTGAGCTTGATCAGCTTTTGCCATCTTTTCACCATACCGGCACATTTTCGAGATGTCCATACTTTCTGCGGTGTTGCGGTTCCTTTTGAGCATTTGAACCAATCCGAGTTTCGGCCACTTTGATGAATTGATCCAAGACTCGGATTTGCAAATTGAGCGAAACCAACTTGAGATTGGTTGACCCCGTCCTCGGCTCGCCTTTGTAGGTCGGCGGTCTGAGCTAGTTGTTGTGACTGATTCCCCAGAAGAAATTCTTGTTGTTGTAAAGCCAGATGATTGAGATCTCTTCCCCCCTTATGGCATTATCAACCCAAAATCCAAGGGATTTAGAGCTTGTTCTTGATTGGATTTCAAACTTTAACACCATCATGTGTTTTGATAGAAACATCCTGCAAAACAGACAATTTATTACCCAGGAGGATAATCCACCTCAAGGTTTTTATCCTTGTCTCTTGATCTTGTATGGCTTTAATTTGTCTCAGGTGTCTTTCACTGTTGATTTTCTCTGTGGTTCTCGTTCCTTCTTCATAAGCTGGATGATTCCCAATAAACCTTCAGTGAGATCTACTTTCAGATGTCGTTCGGCTCTTTCAATTTTTGTCTACAAAGGTTTTGATATTCCAACAACTCCTTCAAATTTGTTCGTGTGTCCTCAAAAGGTTGCAAAGAAAGATGTCCTTGCTCGGTGAGAGTACTTCCAATCTTCTGACACACCATATCACTTGACTCAGTGACTTTTGCAAACAAAGAACCAACAAATCATCTTCATCTTCTTCTCGGTTCGCCTCCTTGCATATTCAAAGAGTATAAACTCTTGAATAAATTTCTTCTTGAATCACCCAGAACTGGATTTTCAGTGAGCTGCAAATTATCTTCCGGTGATTCGGTTCTTCAAGATGATTTTCCACTTCTTCTTTAATTCTTTGTTCTTGAAATAAGCTCTGCATTTAAAGTAGCTTCCAAAGTGGTATTTTGAAGTGACAATATAGGGGTGTTATCGTGTACTGGTACTTCCTGTGAATATTCCCCCCAATTGATGGTCTGATTTCACCATCAATTTGGTCTCTTAATTCATCCCTTGTAGGGTCCAATTTTTACTTTTGACCAATGATTAAAAAGTTTTGTAATCATGTGTCTGGTCCTTTAAGGGTAGAAAAAATCACGATTACACACCCAATAAAACAAACAAAAAATCCGATTTTAACTAGCTTTGCTTTCCAACAATAAGATCCTATGACATGAATGTCGTATGCGAAAATAATGTTTGAGTATCTTAAGTGAGGAAAGCACCGGATTGTGAGTGAATAGGATCGCACCTTTGTACTTGTCACAAAAGATGCTATCAGTCGAATTCACTCCATAACCTTCAACTTGGTGCTTCATCACAAAATGTTGGAGCAACAACAACTTCCTGACACTATAGATGGCCTCGGCGGTATAGTGCGATGGAATTTTGCTTTTAACCACCAGAAAACAAGCCTTATACCCCCAAAGATTGACAGTCCGGAGGCTGATTTTTATCATAGATATTAAGCAACACTGCAAAATCCAGGCAAATCGAAAAAACGCAACACATTTAAGATACCACAAATACCAACTTGATCTGTGCACTTCAAGATCAAGTTGATGATTAGTTTTGTGCGGTGAGGTGGGTTTCTTTTGGATTTGGCTTGAATCTTGGCACACACTCCACACAATGTCACAGGCCTGCTGAAGTCAGATATGCAGGATAGATGACCAAAAATCAATATCCTCTATAACTTTGTTCTGTTCGACATCTTTTCATCATTCCGTCTCACATACAAAATACAAAACTCATTGGAATTTTGATACGATGAATCTCCCCATCAAAGGCAAACTTCTTTAATCAAAGTCGCGAGTTGATATGCTTATACTGAATGAATAATCCTATCCTGATATTACCAAATACATGGTAAGCCAAAGAAATAGATCAATTACACCACATAACATAAAACAACATTCAATAATCCTGCAAATAGCATGGGGTTGTATCGACATAAAAATTCTTCTTCATCCAAAAGTCCATAAATGTGGATAACGCATGAATCTTTTAGGAGCACCGTAGCTAGAAAAAATTACTGATTGCTTCAAGTGTCTGGCATACAGATGCATACAACAACAATACATTCATAGAGATATACTTTTGCAACGAGCCTGCTTTATTCTAAACATCCACCTATCATCGTATGCTTGTTCCGAAAAAAGAAAAATCATAGTTCCCTAACAAATATGTGGTATATAAATGGTCTGGCAAATACCACACTAATATCTTTTGAATTGATCGAGTTCGCTCTCGCATGCGTCAACCCAACTGTGGATTTTTAGAGCTTCTCCACTTCTTTTGGTTCAATCTGAGGAATAAGTAACATGTGACAACAATGCTCCATGGTAGATGATCTTTTTTTCACACCATCTCGAACATTTCCGATCACTAAATCTGGTGGGTGATTTTTGAGCCATCTTAAGTCTGGTTCAAATGGGTGCATGGTACTGGGTGGATTTACTGACTGAGAAGTGGTTCGAATTTCGTGCTTATTTTGTAGATTCACTTCTCCAGTATTTGCCATCCAGGGGCTGAATTTGCAGATTTCCACTTCAACTTCCATCCCTG
>VALG01000940.1:0-20420 GCA_009835305.1 Ipomoea purpurea
GTTCTGTACGCCCACAGTGCTTCTTTCCATCCTCTCTTGCCAATTCACGTTTTGACTTTGACACCACCTTTTTCAGTAGATTGCATAGAGTTTTATTAAAAGCCTCGGCAAGTCCATTTGCAGCTGCATAATAAGCTGACGAATTCTTTGGCTCGAGCACTACAAAAAGTTTGCATGATTTATCCATCAAGTTTATTATTCAAATGGTTCCCGTTGTCGGTTAAGATGTGACGAGGGATGCCAAAACGATAGATGATGTGAACTCGATCGAAATCTGCCACAATTTCCTTCTTCACCTTCCTTTTAAAGCCACTGCTTCAGCCACTTTGAGAAATAATCGGTGGCTGCTAATATATAACGAAATGTCCTGCTTGATGATTTGGGTGTAATAGACCAACCACATCGACCCCATGCATCAAATGGCCATGATGCTATCGTTGGATGAGCGGTTCAGAGGTTGATGGATAAAGTCGCATTGGAATTGACAATTGCTTGACATCTACGCGCATAGTCTATGCAATCCTTCACCATCGTAGGCAAGTATAACCCATCCTTTGATGTGAAAATGTAACTTAGAACCAGATTGATGGAGCACCGCACACTCCAGAGTAGCCTCCTCCCATGCGCTTGTAAAGCTTCCTCCTCACCTAAAACATCGAAGAAATACACCACAAACTGAGCGCCGATATACGCATCCTTGAAATATATGAAGCGAGGAGCCCGACGCCTTACATCTTACCTTCCTAACGAGGGTCTTGAGGTAACTTCCCATCAGCAAGGTAGTCAATCAATGATTGCCTCCAATCCTCCTTTATCTCTCATAGACAGAGGCAGTCGGGATGTCAACAATGTCGTCAAGAGAGCCATCGCTTCGAAGATTGGAGGGACCACCCATCTTTTTTGGTCGAAGGACTGCTGGTGATATTGCCTCGTGCATGGATAACGAATCGATGCTGCGACAGAGATGGCAAGCTCTAACACGTTACCGAAAAGCTTAAAACGCAGACTGTTATGCGCTCCGCTATTCGGTGCTAGATGACTGTGATGATACAAGGCTCGGGATGATTCAGGAGGTGCTAGTACACGCAAATACTATCCCAGCCAACACCGCATATCCATTCGTGAGAAGAAGCCAATGTCTTTGCGTAGGACAAACTGCCGATGTATCACGAGGCAGGCTCGATAAATCTCCTCGGATTGCGAGAAGTACTTGTCGATAAGTATTAACCGCCCAACAAAAGAGATCAAAATCGCTGTCTTACGGTATGATCTTTAGAAGCATTGAATAACACTCGCTCGAGCAACCCAGCAAGGGACCCCGCCTATGACACAATGAGGATGAATATATAGATCAGTCCTGGCTAAGCACCTCTGTATACACACCAGTGCCTTGGCTCATTCTATAGCTCCAAGACGGCGACATTACTCCTCTATGTTTCAAATACCCAAAATGAGTGCTTGATATCATTCTCCAAGAACCCCCCAATTCGAAATTAGTATACAGGAGAACACAGTGTCGACCAGTCGAAAGTGAGATGAGGGTATAATTGCGAAGCACTTTCCCCTTCCTCGCCCGGTGAACTTCGAAAGAGACAGAGAATGACGACAGAGGCTCAGCCTGGTCACACACTATTCTTGTGCGCGTGTGCTTAATACCGCGAGATAACTTTAAAGATGGAGGATCTATGGCTTGGGTGGTACACCACATAAATCGTCCGTTGTTTCGGTCTGCACAATACAGATATGCCCGACGGCATAAAGTATTAATCACGGATTTTGATGTTGATCAGGTAGAGGCCTTCGCTGTGCACACACAATGCTCTACTGTCACTGCCTGCCATCTACATGACAGGTAAGGTACGACATGTTCGGCACTTCCCCACTATCCGAAGCGAAACGCGTCATCTCAATGAGGCCGCTTAAATGAATTCAACGGCTTGTATGTGATAAATCAAAGGCAGGAACATCTGAGGTCAAGGTGGCCCCTTGGGGTCACAATCTGACTCAGATCTTCTTGTGGCTCAGGATCACGGGACTACTTAAACTCGAGTAACGATATACTCAATACGTATGAGTATAGTGAATAGATGACATAAATTACCACCTCACAAGGAACGTCCGATCGGAAGACAACACAGAGACAACTTGGGTCTGTGCCTTGGATACATATCGAAATATGGAGTTGAGACTGTCCCGTCTGTTCGCTGGCCCACCTGCGAAAGCCTACCATGTAGTGACAGAAAGGACGTGTAGAGTTAGCTGACGAACAAAATATAGTTCTGAGTGGCAATTGAGTCTCTTTTTCTCGAGTACTTAAGCAGTAATCACTAACGTGTGCGGACATAGCACAAGATTTCTTATCTGAAGTCAAAATCACAGGCAGTTAGTATATTTGAGCTGCCTGATGTATATGGAGGAATCGGGCTTGTACCATATCCTTATAGACTATATAAAGTAGAGAAGGCATTTTACAGCACTGTCCTCTAGATCTAAAGCTTCATTTATGTACTTGGGAAGAGGATAACTATGATGCTCCACTTGCAACCCGCGATTCAGGAGACTATTCATTAAAAGACAGACTAGGCGGTCGGGAGAATGGGCTCGCATAAGAAAGAAGAGATTGAAGTTCAATGTATGGAGCACAAGGCTGCAAAGCGATGGCTGCCGCGAAAGTTTGGCTGGAAGCTGGCTTCGGCCTTACGACCGCTAAATCGAGGCGGCTCTTACATATAAACATTCTCTCAAGAGGCACTGGATGATTGACTTTAATAGGCCACCACGACATAATGCCTAGTAGGCAGAGCGCTCATGGGTACACTCATCCAGAAGTCACTGGTGGACAGAGAAAGGCACAGTCACCCATACTCTACAATGCTAAGGATACCGCGCTAATATGAACGGGCTGACAAGGGGTTGGGGTTCACTGCTGTTCGCCCGATATTAGAAACCAGTTCGCGATTACTACTTTCATATAAGCAAAAACAGCAGCCACCTATACCGCTCATTAGCTATAGCAGTATCTAATCGTCATAGAATGAGAAGGTATATACTATGTGCATCCAGAAGCAGTCGCTATCTTCGGATAGAAATCGGAGATAGTAAGCGTCAAATCCTACGTTAGCCTAGTACTACAGATCTTCCTGTCTCGACTTGGCGCCGCACACTCCTCAATAGAGTCGACCAGCAGGTATATCAGAACGGAACCAACGAATATGTTCTAGATCGAGCACGAATCGCGCGCCCTGAATTGTCACGAGTTCATACAAAGAGGGCGCGCATGGCACTCTATATCGGCGCTCGCCACTACCTCTTCCCTAGAATAGACCGCGTCAAAAAAGACCTCTAGGGTCTTAGTGAGACGTTGCCATCATCTTGCATCGCTATTGCGGGAAGAGATATTTCAGTATACATATTCCACATGAACCTCGTCGGCGTGGTGACAGTAGTCTAAAATATATCCAAAGACCCAAAGAATCCATTGCTACACACACACCTCCTGACGTGGCAAGGAAGGACTCATAGAATCAGTAACATAATATGATTCATAGGGTTCGTTGCGGCAAACACCAGTCATGAGCCGTAGATGGCATCGTCATTGGTACTGTAGCACCTAAGCATTTTTTCAACAACTCAGTATTGATGAGAGTGGCGAAGATCTACCCAATAATTGTCCGCGAGGGGTGAGAAGACACTCGCTAGTGGTGGCTGTAGCAGGACGTTAGCATAGGAAAGGGTACTCAATGCCACGCAGTTGGATGATACTACTAAACGGGCGCGATGACTGCTTAGGAACTCGCCTTGTAACCGGCTAGTGAGCCGTCACTGTCCATGCAGAAACCCTATACTCTCATTGATTCTCGCCCTGTTTCAGATTCGACGGATGAATGCATTAAATTACATTATGTCACACTTTTTATGAAACTCAATATATTGATGTATTATGCATGCGACATTACAAAGAGATGCCAGGGTTGGACACCAAAGGTAGCCGTGCACCGCGTCTTTGGCAGTGACAAAAAGTGGGTGTAGTCGTCACGGGAGCGTATAAGTCTAAATGCCATGTCGCGAGCACGGACTCGCTCTGATACGCCCTGGTGTTAACGAATCTCCCCTGCAGAAATCGACATAAGCCGAGACAAGATCACAACGCGCAGAGATCTGACCACTTACTAGCATGGCTGGGTCACTTGGCCATCATCCGCGAAGATTGACATAGATAATACCCAACTTCGATGCAGAGTCTGGAGTCATTTTAGTGCCAGTGCGCCATAGAAGAATGGTCGGATCCGCATGTGCAGGCTAAGGACTTCGCTCTATAAATCGTATGTCTTAAACGTTGCCTTATTGCACGATACATGCGTAGAGTCGGCATCCGGCACTTTCCATGAGCGTACATTCAGACGTTCACTATGATTAAAGATGACGTCAAACTACGCGACAGACCGATCTATTAGATCCATTACAATGGCAACCGGCTCATCGGTTACAATCAAATCCGCATCGGCGCCAGAAGAGAGTAGTTTAAACAAGCATTTCGTACACCAAAAGGTATCTACTGCTACAAAGTGATGCCCTTTGGTTTGAAAAATGCTGGTGCTACATACCAAAGGGCCATGCAGACTATATTTGACGATATGCTGCATAAAATGGGTGGAATGTTACGTAGATGACCTGGTTGTGAAGTCGAAACTTCGCACAGATCACATGATGCAATCTAAGACAAGTCTTTGACCGCTTACGGAAGTTTCAACTCAAAATGAACCCCTTGAAGTGTGCTTTCGGGTTGCTGCTGGAAAATTCCTTGGTTTACCGTTCGACATAGGGGCATTGAGATTGAACAAGCAAAGATTGACGCTATAATGAAGATGCCTGAGCCAAGGAACCTTCATGAGCTTAAAAGCTTGCAAGGGAAGTTGGCTTATATAAGAAGATTCATATCAAACCTAGCAGGGAGATGTCAGCCCTTTAGCCGATTAATGAAGAAGGGTGTCCCGTTTGTATGGGATGAGGCCTGCAAGAATGCGTTCCAAAGCATCAAGTCCTATTTAATGAAGCCGCCTGTGCTGACGGCTCCAATTCCAGGACGCCGTTGATCCTTTACATCTCCGCCCAAGAAAGCTCTGTGGGTGCTTTACTTGCACAAGAAAATGATAATGGGAAAGAAAATGCCCTTTATTATTTAAGTAGAATGATGACGTCAAATGGCTCAAATATCTGCCGATTGAGAAGTTGTGTTTGGCCCTTGTATTCGCAATCCGGAAACTCAAGCACTATTTTGAAGCGCATACAATTCGACTAGTTTCCAGGGCAAACCCAGTCAAGTATGTCATGGCAAAAGTTGTTCTTTCCGATCGACTTGCGAGGTGGTATTTATTATTTCAACAGTTTGAGATTACTTATGTACCACAGAAATCCATCAAGGGCAAGCCTTAGCAGATTTCCTAGCCGATCATCCAATTCCTGCTGAATGGGAGTTGTCCAGTGACCTACCTGATGAGGATGTGCTTGTGGTTGAAGTTTTACCTCCATGGAAGATGTACTTTGATGGAGCGGCACACAAAGAGGGGGCAGGCGCTGAGTTGTCTTTGTTACGCCGGAAGGGAAGTGCTTCCTTATTCATTCACCTTGACGGAACGCTGTTCGAACAATGTTGCCGAGTATCAAGCACTCATTTTGGGACTTGAAATTGCAGCTGATATGAAGCAGCTAAGGGTTAATATTAATGGGGACTCCAAGCTGATTGTCAACCAAGTACTTGGGGTTTATGAAGTAAAGAAAACCAGAGTTGATTCCATACAACAGTTACGCAAAAAATGCTCTACATTGGCTGGGGAGATGCTACAATTGAACACATCCCGAGGAAAC
The DNA here is from genome assembly GCA_009835305.1 of Ipomoea purpurea. Classification (NCBI taxonomy): domain Eukaryota; kingdom Viridiplantae; phylum Streptophyta; class Magnoliopsida; order Solanales; family Convolvulaceae; genus Ipomoea; species Ipomoea purpurea. Next base: position 5,866 of record VALG01000940.1, read on the forward strand.
AGAATAAGCAAGCCGATGCCCTAGCTGCTTTAGCTTCAACTGTATCACATCCTATAGATGAGGCTCGGTTACGCGTGTGCCAAAGATGGGTGGTCCCTCCAATCTTCGAAGACGATGGCTCTTGACGACATTGTTGAACTCCCGACTGCCTCTGTCTATGAGGTAGATAAAGAGGATTGGAGGCAATCATTGATTGACTACCTTGCTGATGGGAAGTTACCTCAAGACCCTCGTAGGAAGGTAGATGTAAGGCGTCGGGCTCCTCGCTTCATATATTTCAAGGATGCGTTATATCGGCGCTCGTTTGATGGTGTATTTCTTCGATGTTTAGGTGAGGAGGAAGCTTTACAAGCGAATGGAGGAGGCTCACTCTGGAGTGTGCGGTGCTCATCAATCTGGTCCTAAGTTACATTTTCACATCAAAAGATGGGTTTACTACTGGCCTACGATGGTGAAGGATTGCATAGACTATGCGCGTAGATGTCAAGCATGTCAATTCCATGCGAACTTTATCCATCAACCTCCTGAACCGCTGCATCCAACGATAGCATCATGGCCATTTGATGCATGGGGGCTCGATGTGGTTGGTCCTATTAACACCCAAATCATCAGCAGGACATTCGTATATATTAGCAGCCACCGATTATTTTCTCAAAGTGGGCTGAAGCAGTGGCTTTAAAGGAAGTGAAGAAGGAAAATGTGGCAGATTTCATCCGAGTTCACATCCTACGTTTTGGCATCCTCGACATCTTAACCGACAACGGGAAACCATATAATAAATTGATGGATAAAATCTGCAAACTTTTTGAGTTCGAGCAAAGAAATTCGTCAGCTTATTATGCAGCTGCAAATGGACTTGCCGAGGCTTTTAATAAAACTCTATGCAATCTACTGAAAAAGGTGGTGTCAAAGTCAAAACGTGATTGGCAAGAGAGGATGGAAGAAGCACTGTGGGCGTACAGAACTACATACCGTACACCAACTCAAAGCACTCCATACTCACTGGTATATGGGTTGAAGCAGTTTTGCCTCTTGAACGCCAAATACCTTCTCTAAGGTTAGCTATCCAAGAAGGCCTTACAGACGAGGATAATGTAAAGTTATGGTTGGCAGAGTTAGAAGCTCTCGACGAGAAGAGGCTGCAGGCTCAACAAAGTTTAGAATGCTATCAAGCTCGAATTTCTAGACCTTTCAACAAGAGGGTAAGGATTCGCTCATTTCAGGTGGGTGACAAGGTGTTGGCGGTTCGTAGGCCTATCATTATTACAAGGAAAACTGGGCACAAGTTTACTCCAAAATGGGATGGACCTTACGTGGTACAAGAAGCATACTCAGGAGGTGCTTATAAGCTAATTGATGAAAATGGTGTGCGAGTTGGCCCTATCAACGGGAAATTCTTAAAGGTCTATCACCCTTAAGCACACGTGACTAGTTGATGAATGATATCCACCAAAAATGTAGTACGTGGTTAAACTGCTAAAACATCTCGCCTGTTTATGGGTGGGCCCAAGTCATAGACGCTCCTGACCCGCACGAGCTTAAACTGTGTACGGTAAACTCCTGGCCCGCATGAGTTTAAACTGTGAACGGCCCTACCTATTCAAATAGGTCCTTTGAACTACGTTTGACTTGATCTCCTTTGCAGGAGTACGTAGGCAGCTTAGAAACACTACTTCTAAGTTCAGTCATAACTAAAATAAACCCTTTGTGTTACGTTTTTTCAAAACAATGTGGATGTATGAGAGTTTAGTCCTCTCTATTCATGTTGTAATTAAGAGTAAATTCTTTGGGCAGGTTTCTACTTAAAGTGACTCGTTTGGGTGTAGACTTAGTTGTTTTTGTTCACGGTTGTGTTCAAGTTGCTTTCTTCCAAGTACACTTTTTTGCACTTGTAACCGAGAAAATAAGTTTGCAAGTGTTGTTGAAACAAAAAAAAAAATAATAATAAATAAATAAAAATAAATTCAAGTCATATTCAAGCTCGTTTCCGAGAGAACTCATACAAAGTAGCCGAAATATGAAAACAAGTAAACAAATGGAAAATCAAAGAGCTAAGCAAAAAAAAAAAAAGAGAAATCTAAAGTATTCTAAAGCTCATGAGATCTTCCTTATACGCTTCAGCTCTCTTTTGATGAAGTAAGTCCTTTCTTCGTCTTCATCCGTCAACGTGGGGCAGTCTCGAATACGTTTAAGTTCCTCCTCAGCGGTGGTCACGGCCTCTTGCGATGCGTTATGCTGTTCTTGAGCCTTTGCCACACGGTCTTGGAGTTTCGGATCTTCGGCTTCAATCGCTTTCAACTCTTCCTGCGCATCCTTTATCGGCTTTCTTCAGGATGGTTTTTCGATCGGCTGCGTCGCTAACGGTTTTCTGTTCGGCAAGAAAAAGCGCTTCGGTTTGAGAAAACTTCTGTTGAGCTTCTATAAGGACGCCTTGCGTTAGAACTATCTTCGCGGCTTGAGTTTCAACGGGCAGTGCATTCGAAAGCCGCGACCGCGCTTGATCGTATCTTTGGCTTTATTAAAGAACTCGGCCACTCGTAGCTTCAATGTTGATAGGTCCACACCGTCCGTCCATTTCTTGAACTCGTCTTTTCAACGCTTCCTTGGTAAGAGGAGATTTTTTTCAGCTGGAACCTCGTTAAGCTTCCTGCAGATACTACTCCAAACTCCTGCAATGAAAGCCGTGTATTGCGATATAAATGACTCCTCGCCCGGGAAGATAGAGGCCTGGGACGGCTCTGGCTGCATCTCCTGGGAGTTTGTGTTTAAGGGCGGCGCGTTGACTGGTGGGATGCTACCTCGAGGTCAAGGGTATTAGACCGTCCGTCACTTTGTCCCATTGAAGATTGATGATTCGATGACGGTGGGCTCGACAGGATCCTGTAAGAAGTAGTGCATGTACGTTAGCAAAGGTTAAAGTTCAGCAACATACAGAACGGAAGAATTTTGGGAGACAGCTTAACCTGCTCAATCGTCTCCCTCTGGGCCGTTTCCAACAGCGATCTTGATCACTACCAGCATCCTCGTCCGAGCTTCGTTGCCTCGCTTGCTCCTCCCTGCTCCTTCGAACGGCATGTCCTGAGGCTTCATCCCGAGGTGACATGCCCTCTTGTGCAGGGTGTTGTTTTGTTCCTCGAGGCGGTCAATTGGTCTCTTTGTTCCTCAATTCTTTCCCCCCCAACAGGTACATTTGGGTTTCCGTTAACAGCTATATCTGTGGAACGATTCTCGAGAAGGTTTGCATTCACATCGATCAACCAGGCCTTGTATTCGTCTGAAACATGCTTCTTTGGAGCAATCGGGTCCATGGGAAATGTCGCCCTGGATTGGGAGTTGATATGTTCATATTGGCGATGGAGTCGGAATCCTTCGGTGAGTGAAACATAGCGGACATCATTTGCCAATAGGCCGGGGGCATATGCTTGATAGAATCCAAATTGACGACTGAAGCGATGCGGCATGTAAGGCTCAGCTTTGCATTGAGACCCTCGGCGCAAAACGAGGAAAGCTAGGACGCAAACATATGAAGTACTCAAAGTCTTCCCTATTCCCCTTTGCGGTCGTCATAAAAGATAAAATCTCTATTACCCTTGTGGGAGGTACAGAGCCAAGAAACGTCCCCTTTAAATATCTTCTTGCGGGCATCCATCTCGTTGTAATACCTTGCACCACCTTCTCCAGAATAAGTGACCATTTTTGGGTTTGCTAACGTGAGGTTAGGAGTCTTAAAGTGGGTTTGGTAGTAAGTCGCTAGCCATCCGTACACGTAATGGATTGGAAAAGGATCCCCTATTTGACCAGGAGAGTGGGATTCCGAGATTGAATTTAAACCAGAATAGATACTAGCAAGTACTGGAGCGCAAGACATATCTTTCCCCTCTAGCCATCATGCATGCTATCTTGAAAGTCTCTGGCGAATGGTTCTTGTTGGTGTACCTGGAAGGACAAACACGCAAAGCCAACAAGATAAGAACGCGCTAAGTAAGCTTCCTTTTCAAACGCCGGGAGATGCCTAGTTCGATAAAGGGCGTCCTGCTCACATCTAACCACCTGATGGATTTGTTAAGTTTTCCGCTTGGGTTGTGGGTATTCTTTGGCTGGGATTTCCTGTCCTTTTGAGATGGAGTTGAGGAGCTTGATGCGTTCGCGGTTTTCTGCACCAGAAGTCAATCCATCGCGATGCTTGAACGTAGGGGTGTCACTTTCTTGCTGGTTTAAGAGATAAAAGGCCTCGAATAAGCTCAGCAACACCTGTTTTGCCCTTTTTAGGTCCAGGGCACTCGGGATGTGTTTGTCATAAATACCGCCGGACAGTGGTAGTCCCCCAAGAACGTACAAATCCCTAGGCGATATGCTCACCTAAACAGACGAGGTGATCAGGGTATTGGTGCGCGGGCACCATGCTTTGCAGAAGACTTTGACATGTTGATGTTACGGTCATATGCAAACAATGACACATACACAACATCATATATCTGTCCCACTCCTTACGGGTGTTTGAGTTAGGGGGGGGGGGGAATTATGTGGGAAAGGATCTGTATTCCCATGGAGTTGAATTACTGGAATAAACGTGGAATTTAAATTCTAGTGTCTTGGTTGACAGGCATAGATTACTGGGGAGTTTCAATCCCAATGTTTGGGTGGATCCATGAAATTGAGAAGGGAATAGGTGAGTATAAAGTCAAAAATGTCCATTATTGTCTTGTAAGAGCATTAATTTGTGACAGGGGTGTGGGTTGGAGGGATTTAGAATTCCCTTCCCGCACTTTAATCCCACCTATTTCCAAAGGCCATAATCCGTTAGTTTTGGTTGGGAGTGAATTGCAGATCCCCCATTTTCATGGAATAAAAGTCCCATGTCCCCCCTGATATTTTAATTCCTTGGAAAAAAAGATAGTGATGAGTCAAAAATACACCCTTCCCTTTTTAACTTAAAATAATGTCTAACAATAATAATGGACATTTTTGACTTTATACTATTATTCCCTTTCAATTCCATGTATACCAAACATTGAAATTGAAATTCCAGTAATTTTATTCCTGTCAACCAAACACTGGAATTTAAATTCCCACTTTATGTCCCAGTAATTCCACACTCCATGGAATTACAATTCGTTCCCACATTAATTCTCCCCCTCCAACCAAACGCCTCGTTAAGTTAAAAAGGAAGGGGTAAGTTTGATTCATCACTATCTTTTTTTCCCAGGAATTAAAATACCATGGGGGACATGGGATTTTAATTCCATGAAAATGGGGAATTGTAATTCCCTCCAACCAAAATACGGAATTTAATGGCCGTTGGAATTAGATGGGAATTAAGTGGGAAGGGAATTTAAAATCCCTCCAACCAAACGCCTTGTTAAGGGTGTCGTGGGAGAAGTGAAGTATTTCTTCAACCCACTCCCAAATCCTTTTAGAAAAGTGATTCGCCCTCGAAGTCTATGTCTTGGCCCCACGAGACCTCAGCATCAGAGTATACGATGCCCCTGTGTAGGAAAGGCGTCTTTGGAGGGTTGGCTGCTGCATTCCTGTGAGCAAGTCCACACCTTGCGACGGACATCTCGTACTCGGGGGTCCAGTTGCTCTCGTGGTACGACACTGTGAGCTTTGCGGGTCACGGATTACTACGGGTGGTTAACAACCAATGTGACTTGATGATCTCTCTTTCTGCTCGATATCACCATGACCTCTTGCCCGTTACGTCGTTGATCGTGAAGTTCACCATTTTGGAACGTGTCAAAGTCGAAAAGTCGCTGCAAAATAAATAATAAATAAATAAATAATAAAATAACAACAACGGTGATATATTATTACAAATATATAGCATATACATAACACAAAATTAAATTGGTGAATCATATACATACTACGGATTACATATATTAGTACATTATATACATGTATACACAATATTATTATTATTATTATTATTATTATAGTGTCATTATTATGTATTTATTAGTTATTATTATTATTATTGGGACCGGGTCCACCATACACCGGGTACAAGGTGTACAGAACGGGGGTACGGGGGTAGGGTACTAGGCCCTAAACATACGTACAAAGCCCGATGGTACAAGCTCAAATACAAAGAACAAGGCCCACAAAACGGGCTATAGTTGACTATGCTACTAGTAAGAATCGAACCCAGGTAACTGGATTGGGAGTATGAGATCAAGACTACTAGACCAGGTGTCTGTCGTGTCTGAGTTCCCCATTAGCTAAGGATCTAGGACCCCTGTTTATAGCATGCCCCCATCCTTCTCTGGCGTCCACGTGTCCACATTGTCACTCCCCACTCCGCCCGCTGTCGCCATCTACACCACGTTCTCCGCCTTTCCAGGACCCTATCGCCTTTGCCACCTTGCTCACACCACCCCCGATCCAACACGCTCGGCGCACCCGCCCACCCCTGCACGCAAACGCCAACAGGGCCGCGCACCGGATGCGCCGGGTGCGCCATGGCCGGCCGGGGCCAGTGCGCCCGGCTGACTTCTCTCTCGCCTAGCCGCCGGCCCGGGGGTCGGCTATGGCCCAGCGCGCCGGGCGCCAAGGCCAGCCGGTCTACGCACTGGGCGCGCCGTGGCCGACAGGGCCAGCGCCACCGTTCGACGTCGGTGCCGACTTCGCCCGGTGCGGTTGTCCCCCAGCGCGCCGGGCGCCAAGGCCACGCTGGCCCGCGCTTCGGGCGTTGGGACCCCGTGGCCGGACCGCTAACGCCCAGGTCGGCGCCCTATCCGACCACCGGCGCCGGCCCCGCCCGGGGCGGCCATGGCCACCCAGCGCGCCAGGGCGCTAAGGCCATGCTGGGCCGTCACCCCCCCCCCCTGTCGTCCAATTGCGTAGGCCCTCTGTGCCCATGGCCAAGGCCGGATTTTAAGTTGTGCAAGCTGGGCTACCGCGCACAGGGCCCCCAATTTAGAGGTCCAATATTTAATTTTTATCTAGTTAGTTTAGAAATAAAATTAAATTTTTTCAATTAAATTTAAAAGGTTCCATGAAGAGATGGTAAGAATGTGTGTTTATTGTATTTTAACTTTGAGGTCAAAGGTTCAAAACTTGCATGTATTGATTTTAAAAATTGCAATTTTGGTAGGGCCACATTTATTTACCAGAACAGGGCACCAAAATTTAAAATACGGCCCTGCCCATGGCCCACCTCCAATATCCCATCAATTATTATTAATATTATTATTATTATATTATTATTATTATTATATAACATCCGCTTGAAGCTTATTACTAATATAAGATTATATTATGCTATATTAGTGTTATCAAAACATTGCAAAAAAAAAAAAAAAAAAAAGTAAAATACGAAAAAAAAATACGAAAAAAAAAAGAATTAGAAAGCAAAGTAAAAAGAGAGTAAAAAAAAAACGAAGCAAAGTAAAAAAAGAAATACGAAACAAAAGAAAAAGAAAAAACGAAACAGAAAGACAAAAACAAAGAATGAAATAAAAAAGGAAGAAAACAAAACAAAAGAAAGTGAAAAACGAAAAAGAAAAGGGAAAGTGAAAACAAAAAAAGGAAAAGAAAGTAAGGGAAAAAGCAGGAAGAAAAGAAAGAAACAGAAAACGTGAAAGCAAAAAGAAAGAGAAAGGGGTAGGTGTTGTCTGGCAGTGCATGTGGCTGTGTTTTCATCATCAGAATTAAAGAGTCTTCACCATAAAACACATCATGTCCTTTTCCTTTGAGAACATCTACATCATATTTTGTTGTCCTCTATTTTATAGCCTCTGTTCTCTCCCTTTATTCTCTCAACGCATACGGCAATAAGCAGAGCGGCATCGACGGTCGATGAGTGAAGCTCCAATCAGGGATCTTCAGCCCAATTCAAGCTACGACTATAGAAGAGACTCGAGCTTTGCGATGCTTTCGACGGTGGGAAGATTAATTCCAGGCAATGATCCTGCACCAACAACGACAGAGGAACAAAGCTGAGCGGTGGTCTTCGGCGGGCAACACTCCGGCGACTTCTGGGGAAACTTCCAGCGACGGGCTGAGCAGCCTTCCAACTAAAATAAAAGAACAACAAAAAAAAACCTCCAGTGACTTGTTGTTCCATAGGATTGGCAAGAAGCATAACATCCTAGTAGCATCAACCTTGGAAATTTCGAGCAACGGCAAACTCCAGCGACCTGCAAAAGACATAAACAGAGCTCTGCGAAGAACCTCCAGCGACGGGCTGAGCAGCCTTCTGTTTGAAAGTTTAAGCTTAGAAAAGAAGTTGTTCTTGCTAAGTTGTTAAAGTAAAAGAGATGCCTTTGTTGCTTAGTATGATTTTCTTGTTACAAGTTTATCTTAAACTTGAGTATATATAAGGACCTAGGAGGCACCTAGAAATCACACCACAATAGATTCCACAACACAAGAATTCCCAAGAATTCTCATAGCACCAAACGTAAGATAAATCACGAAGAGGAGATCTTAGAGAAAGAACCTTAGTAGCAAAGGATTCTAATTAAGGCTAAGAGGTAATCCATGTCACAACAAAACCTATTTTCCTTGCTATAATCTTCTCCATTGGCTCCTTTGATATGTGATTCTGTGCTTGCGTCTTGATAATGCTTTGCTTGAGATAGATATGATGTTTATGAGATCATCTTGATGTTTATGAGATGATCTTGATGTTTATGTGTTGATCTTGATGCTTATGTGGTAATCTTGATGTTCTTGATTCTAAGATAAATATATAAATGATCTTGTGTTTTAATTATGACTAGAGCCCTAGGGTTAAAATGTGGATTTCGTACCGTGTTATTCTTGGTATGTTTGGGAGGGATTTTGCATTTTCAGGTATTGAGTCTTGGCATGTTTAAGAGTCGTGTTAGTATGTATTTGATGTGATTCTTGGTTTTAATCCATTACTTGATTACGTGGTGTCGTCGTTTGTGTTTAAATGTGTTCGGACATGGTTTCAGGTTCCACGAGGATCCCGGGACGAATTTACTACATAGGAGTCAGTGGGGGGTAGGTGGGGGGCAGGGTACCACCTACCCGCTGCCCATAACACCGCCTGGCAGCGGGCGGCGGCAGGCAAGCGACTGCCTGACCGCTGTCGACCACCCGACAGCCAACCGCCCAGCTCCCACCAGAGACCCGTCGCCACCACTCCCCGTCGTCACGCGACCGTCAAGACGGGGACCCACTGCCGTCTCGACTCCGACGCAGCTCCGTGACCCCCGATGCAACGCCACCCTCCACCGCAACCGGATTGCATGCCACCACCGACCGGCGCGACCACCGCATCTCACCATGAACACCCCTGCGCGTACCGCTACACCGCCCAACACGCCGGAGTTCCACCGGAAAGGTCTCGCCGGAAAAGTCACCGGGAGCCCTCCAAACCACAACCACTCTAAACAATGCCGAAAAAGCCCAATGGTACCTGAGTCCCGGAATGGAACGACACCGACTACACAGTGATCAGAGGTAAACCACTTGAACCTGACCAATTATCTCCGGAATTGGTCGATATGCTTAAATTCCAAGGCCTTTTGGATACATATATCTCGCAATTAAGGGAAATACGTACCCCGAGTTGGTAAAGGAGTTCTATTGTTACTTGGTTGCCACAAAACGGGGGGACAAGTTAGAAGTCACCTCCAAAGTCTGGGGCAAAGAAATAGTTCTCTCCGAGGGCCGCTTGGCTAAACTCCTAAAACTGAACACCACGGGTGTGTCGGACTATGACGGAAGGCATGGGTCAGTACCCAAAACACGGGGTACAAGGATTACTCGGGTACTTACTAGGAAAGGAAGATGGCTTCACTTCGGCCACTCGGCCAACATGAAGTGGCTAACCGCCGAACAGAAGTTGCTAGTTATGATTGTGTCTGACAGCTTGTTGCCCACTAACAACAAGAGCAATGACGTGGGAGTTTATAATGCACCTTTTCCCTAAGCATAAGGTCAAGTTCAATTTGCCCGTTCTTATGTTGAAGCACATGGAATTTTGCAAATCTAGCAACCGACTCAGCTTACCCTACGTGATGATCCTAAGTTGGATCATGGAGAGAAAAGGGGTGGACATAAGCCACACGGAAACCAAACCCGTGAGTGGATGGTTTTCAATGCCCAGAACCTCCGTCGCAATGACATCTACCATGTCGGAGAGGGCAAGTACATCACCCTCGAGGAGGTTTGCCTGAAACCCATAGAAGAATGAGGAGAGTTGGTTGACCAGTTGGAGATCTCTAACAAGAAACTGAGACGGGCAATGCAAGAATGTGGGGAACAAGAGGAACAGGAAGAAGACAACGAGCCTAACCCAACTACACCCGCACAAGAAAAAGGGAACACGGAGGGCCAAGATGAAAGATCTGTCAATGAGTGCATCCTCGCGCAACTCACCAGGCAGAACCAGATTATGGATGACGGGTTCTCATCTCTAATTCTCACAACACACTCATTGAACGGAGAGAGTGGGCAATCGAGCCATGTTGGGCACACGCGGGGGTCTAGCTTGAGAGCAGGAACCAAGGTAGACCCAAACATTCCAAACACTACTTGCTGTCAACCTAACGAAACTCCACTCTACCCAAACAAAATGACACGTGGAGCCACATTTCCTAAACCAGGAGGCCAAATGCGTGACGTTCAGGGGTGATAGAAGGAAACCATGCACAAGCTTTAGGACAAACCCTCTTGTAAGGGGGGGGGAGGGGGAAGAGGGGGGGGGGAGGGGTTTAACACCCCGTGTTCGACCTCTAACCCAAAAGTATATTTAATTGCTTACCGTTAAAATAGAATTGATTCCCTTAATTAATTGAGAAGGTCAACCATGGATCATGGACCTTATCCCTAAACCAAACCCTTAGTCCTACAAGAAGTAGAATAAGTAAATCCATACCATTCAGACCCTAGTTAGGACTCTTAAGTATATTATAAGGACCTAGGAGACACTAAAAATCACACCATCAATAGGTATTTTCACCACACAAGAATTCCCCAGCACCAAAACGTTAGGAGAAGAATCACGAAGTAGGAGTTCCTTAGAAAAGAGCTTAGAGCAGATGGATTCTAATTAAGGCTAAGAGGTTCCATGTCTCAACATAACCTTTTCCTTGCATAACTTCTCCACTGGTGCTTTAATAGTGATTTCTGTGAGTTGCTGCTTTGATAAGCTTTGCATGAGATTGATATGATGTTTATGAGATTACATCTTGTATTTAGAGATGATCTTAATGTTTAATGTGTTGATCTTGATGCTTATGTGGTAATCTTGATGTTCTTGATTCTAAGATTAATTATATTAATGACCGTGTGTTTAATTCTGACTAGAGACCTAGGTTTAAATATGGATTTCGTATTGTGTTATTCTTGGTATGTTTGGGAGGGATTTTTCATGTTCGGGTATTTGGAGTCTTGGCATGTTTCGGAGTCGTGTTAGAATGTATTTGATGTGATTCTTGGTTTTAATCCATTACTTATTACGTGGTGTCGTCGTTTGTGTTTAAATGTGTGTGGACATGGTTTCAGGTTCCACCGAGGGATCCCGGACCAATTCAACATTAGGAGTCAGTGGGGGGGGTAGGTGGGGGTAGGGGGTAGCGCATCCGTACCCACTGCCCATAAATCGCCTGGAAGCGGCAACCGAGCGGGCAACCCGTATCTTCGTGACTTGCTGCCGAGGTGGGGGAGGCCACTCCATCCGCCGGTCACCCGCTAGAGATCCCGGTGTGGATTATGTGTTTTCCCGTTGATGTTCCCCGTGTTCCCGTTGTACTCGTTTTGTCTTATATGAGTCTTAGTTGGGTGTATCGAGTACCGTTCTTAGGATAAAAAGGTCTTGTATATTTGCATACTAGCGAATTGGTCTCCTTGACCTAAGAGGAAGGTGCGGCCGCGGGAGCTGAAGCCGCGCGCGTGCGTGGGGTGGGCGCCGGGGCGCCGGTTCGTGCGACGCGTCGAGGTGTTAGGTGTCTGGGTGACCAGGCAGGAAGTGAGGTGGGCTGTGGTAGGAGTAGCATTAGGCGCGGCGTTCCCCGCGGGGAGAGCTGGAACTCGCGGCCGCGCCGGAGGTGGCCTCTATGTAATGTGTGTGCGAGCGTTGGCGGTGGTTGTAACGAGCCCGCGCGTGTTGACGGGGCCGCGCGCGCCTGTTACAAGGCTGTGGGAGGTCTCGAGGGGATCAGCGAGCCGTCAGGCGCACAGAGAGAGCAGGGGCAGGTGGACGGAGTGAGGTGCGATGGGGCGCGCGCCGAGAAGACGCCCAGTGCGTCCGCGGCGGCGATACGCCGTCCGTGGGCCCCCCATCTCTAAACCCAACCCGTAACCCAATAGGATTGACCCTAAATTAAACCCCTAGAGTATATAAATAGGGAACTTAGGAGGCACCTAGAACCCACCACAATAATTCTCACCACCCAAAAGAGCTCCAAGAATTCCCCTAGGAGAAATCAAGAAATCAAGAAAGCTTAAAGAAAGATCCTTCATAGCCAAGGAATTAATTAGGCTAAGAGGTAACCCATGTCTCAACAAAACCTATTTTTCATAGTTATGATTTCCCTTAGGTTTCCCCATATTATTTGAGAATGATTTTTATGATTATTATTAGATGATGATGTTATGATTCCATGGGGGATCTGATAATCTTGATATTGGGAGTTCTTGATATTTATGTTTCTTGATGATTATGTGATTCTTGATGATTATATTGTTATTGATGTGGATGATTCTTGATGCTTATGTGTTATTCTTACCGAATCTTGCAATTTAGAAGACGAATCGTATTCTTGTTGATATAAAAGTGATTAGAACCCTAGGTTGTATCGTATGATATTATCTTGGATTATCGGGTGGGAAATCGCATGTTTGGGTGTTGATTATGTTTAGAAAAGCATGATAGGTTATGTGTCGTTCGTTTCTCGTATTTGATCCGTTAATTGTCTACGTGTTGTCGTTAATTGCGTTGTAAAGTGTCTAAGCATGGTTTCGGGTTCCACAACGGTTCCCGGGGCGAAATTGTGTGAAAAGAGTCAGTGGGGGGTAGGGGACCCGCCACCTACCCACGGCCGATTTTGTTCTCGGCAGCGGGCAGCCGGCGGGCGGGCAGCTGCCCGCCGGCGACCCGCTGGCCCGGAACAGTAGTTTCCGGCGTGCAGCGGCGGGTGACCCCCACCCACCGGCTACCGCTGGAAATTTTCCCACCTGGGACCGGCTTCCCCGTTTGATGATCCCCGACCCCCGTGGTGTCCCAACGGACTCCGTTTATCGTGCCTATGTCTAGTTTGATATTTTGGGTACCGTTCGTAGGGTATGAGTCTATTATATTGCATGCTAGTTGAAATGGTATTCTGTTGAACCTAGGTGGAAGGAGCATGAACCCCTTAGGTTTTGCTATGTGCATGGATCACGCATAGGTTTTGTTATACGTTTATCCCTTGCCCAATGTGGTACATGGTGGGTTGCATGTATTGCTATAGTGTGATGTTGTGTGGTACCCTGATGGAACAATTTTAATATGTCCGTCGCAGTGCACGAGTCGAGTTTAGTTATAGTGTGCTTCGCAAGATCGTTCCACAGGGAATTGTATGATGCTAATTTAATGACTTGAAAATTAAATTCAACTATTAAAACCAATTGAAGGGTTCAAAGCTAATTAAAAAAAAACAAAGTGCCAAAATAATAAAATCATGAAGCTAAAAACGAATGAATAATGAATTCAGGACGGTGAAGCAAGTACACATTACCTCAAACAAAAATATTAACCTAAACAATTAAATTAAAAAGGTTCTACAGAATGCATTTTAAAGTCAATAACTAAAATCAATTAGCACATGTAATAAATTCTCAGGAAACAACAGTAAAGAGCAGTTCTATAAAGCTAAGCCAATATCGATCACTTTGTCAATTAAGGGTCCACGTAGCAATGCACTCTACAAAAGGAAATTGATTAGCAAAAATGGGAATTGAATAATTAATAGAAGCACTGCAATTTGAAGAAAAAGAAAACCAGGGAAGAATGAAAGCTGTTGTCGCACGTCGAAATCCGCCGAAGCTGAAACTTTTGCGCCAAACAAGCTGCTAACTGGAATTGAATCTAACTGTCGCTCCGGTTTACTGATCTGGAGTGAAATTTGATCTTTCTTCTTCCTTGAAGCCGCGACCTCTATTAATACTATCAGGATCAACTGCTTCTTCCGTAAAGCTTCACCTAAATTACTCTCGTTGAAGAACATTTTGGATCTCTTCTTCCGCGCTGGTGTTTGATTACCTTTCTGACCGTAATATGTTAATACCATCCGTAAAATCTGATCTCTGGTCCCTTTATTTTCAACAATAATAATAATAATAATAATAATAATAATAATAAAGTTATTAGAGACCATATATAACTAATACTTACATTTATTAAACTCCTTACTAAACAGCTACTAAATTATAATTATATATTATTAAATTAAATAATAATTATAGGACTGGACAGAATTCCAACATACAAACCAAAATTTAATAATAACTATTCTAAAAATTGAAACAAATTAATAAAGCTATTAAAAATAATAATTAAATAAAAAATATATATTAAATAATTTTAATTGATGATT
>VALG01000949.1:0-67298 GCA_009835305.1 Ipomoea purpurea
TCGAGCATCGTGACATTCAACTTGGTTCCCAAGAACATCTGGATTGGAGTTCACATCATCCACTGCAGCTTCCACAGCAGCTTTCGCAACTTTGCCAATTGGCGAAATAAAGTCAGTATACACCCAATATTCACCACATCAGGCTGGCAGAAAGGGTTGAATTAACCCCTTCAAAAACATACCCACTGTAAAAAGTTAAAAACATCACCACCCAAAACCCTTTCATCTTCAATCAATCACCAAACCCCAGATTTCACCCTGCAAAACACACAGAATTCAGAACCAATCAACAACTTATGTCAACAACACAAACATCAAAACCTTAAAAACAACTTATGTCAAGAACCCCATGCTTCCAAAATCTCCAGAAACCCATGAGGATATGAAAGTCTATACAGAGAACCAAAGCTTAGAACAGCAGCAACAGAGTTCCACAAGTGTATTTATCATACTTCCAGAGCTTTAAAAAAGCCCAAAATTATTCCATCATCCAAACAGTATCTGAAGTGGAAACTGGGAAAGGGAATATTATATGAAGATTACCCAAAGTAACAAAAATGAAGATCTTAAAAAAATCAGGCATGTAGGGTCAAGAAATCATTCAAAAAATGAAGGAGCCATACACTACAAGCCCAACAACCAAAAGGGTCCAAAAGAATGCCTGTTTGGAAGGGCACAGTGGAGAGTGTAGACAGCAAAAGCTTATACTTTAACAGGTTGGGATGATACTTCCTTTAACCAAAAAGCACAGTAAAGAGGATTCAACAAACTGAAAGCAAGCTTTCATTTAATGAACAGTGGCAGTGGTAAACGTCTCCATATTTCCTTCTCGTCTCTTTCTGCCCTTCAGTCTTTCTTGGAAATCCACTAGATTCATGTATGGCTCATATAGATTGATATATACAGCTTGGAACTTTGTAAGAGAAGCTATGATACACAAAACTTTTAACAACTCTGGTAAATATTCCTTAAAGAATTTACAGAAACTCACATAATGTTTTAAAATTGTTTTCATAATTCAAAAATAATAATAATGCAATTTTAAAAATTGTAAACAATTCATATTTATGTGTTTTTTTTTTTTTTTAAATTACAAATACGGAGTACTATTTTAAAATTTTTGATTTTGAAAGTAAAGACCATGATTATATTAACGAAGATTTAAAACATTACAAAGAAGCGAAAGGGGACCGGTAATCCACTTTCCATATTAGACATAAAACTGATAGCTATAGCTAAAGCAAATGAATGAGTAAATAATATTGACTGAACGTCTAACAAAGACAACACTGATATGTATTTTTCTCATATTTTGTTATTTTTATTTGGTGCTATCTTAGACAAAAGTAGGTATATATATTTGTATTTATATGATTTTATCAAAAAATATAATATATAAAATTATTTATAAACTCTTTAATATAGTAAATTCACGAGCTCAACTAACTAACTTGAGTGGGGGCTCTTAAAGTATTATTTTTTGGAAAAAATAAGAGTCAAGAATGGAGGAGGAATGGGAAAAACATGTATTCCATGTAGTGGGGAAGAAACATGAAGAAAGAGTGGCCCCATTGCTACCATTGTGTAGCACCTCATTGGATGAAGTTGGGAAGAGTAGCAGTGGACCAGACAAATGTGGGAGTTGGAAAAAAATGTACTCCTTAATTAAAATGTGGAATTATTATATATCAACTTAATAATGTGTAGGGTCAACAAAAGTATTGACTCAAGAGTTTAAAAGAGGGGAAAGACAAACGTTGAATTGGTCATTCCCACGTAAAGATTTTTTACCTCATGTCATTTGTAATTTTCGTTTGTTCTATAAAGCTCGGAGTATAATAACTCTCCGCTTTGTCCACAAGATCCATATTAATCATCTTGGAGTCCCTGGGGATCCACACTTCAATCGCCCTCTCATTCACAATTGGGAAAAGATGCATATTGATTTTTGTTTCCTTTCTATCCTATTTGCATCTTACAAGAGAAATGAAGCAATTCATGCCTATTTAGGTATTAAGCGGATTCAATGGAAATCTGGTTGAATCAAGGTTGGATCAGAGCCAGAATTGGGGAGAATTTGCAATCTACTATTTGTAAAAGTAATTCCGAGGATAAACACGAATAATAGCCTAATATATATAACGAACATAATGTCTCGGCGTCGGTAAGGTGTACTTTTAATACTGATGAGAATTATACTCCAAAGTAGGCATGATTTCTTATGCACACGACATTTGGATTTATATGAGACTATTGAGTCCCCATAATTTTACGTAAGAACCTCTGGGTCGGATTTATTAAGGCGGGGCGAAGACTACTATCAACAAGCTTCTGCTTGCCTTCACGCCTAAATCAGATAGGTCCGTTTGAGGTCAGTTATGCCTCGAATTGTTTCTCAGGGTAGCTTGACTGGATACCGAAGCAGCGTATGCAGTACATATAAGTAAGTATACCAGAGAGATATTCCCAATCAGAACCCTAAACAATGGTATAATACCAATGCACTTACCAATGAGTAAAAATGAAAGGATATGAATTTGAGGACTTGTGCGGCTTGAATTGGTTGGTTACTGAGACAACAATCACTCTCATGATATATATCTCAATATCATACAAACACAATAGACTCTCTAATCACTACACAACGCAAGTGAAAATCAATACAGTTAGAAGTAAATTGTAACTAATCACAAAATATAAATAATCAAATACAAAAATAAACAACTTAAAATAATAATAAAAACAAAAAAATATATATATATATATGTATATAATATATATATATATATATTATAAAAAAAAAAAAAAAAAAAATATATATAATTGGGTGTTATGGGCAGTGTGTTATTTCGACGGTCCATTTTTTGTAGAGCACTACTTCAAACAAAATTTGTTTCACTAAACAAAAAAGAACATTGAGGTGTTAATGGGCCGAGTGTTATTTCAGACATCCCATTTTTGTACATGATAAAGCCCAATATAAAACCACTCAAACTATCTCTTACGAATCTCATTCCACACTCTCAGTGAGCTGAAAAGCATGGCTACGTTGAAGGAGAATTTAACGCGACGTCCCGTGGCGGCGACGATCCGACTAAGGGTCGATGCCGGCGTGCAAAGCCCGGGCCACCGGTGGGACGGCTCTAGGTCAATACAAGTGAACTCGATGGCGTTCTGCAAGGACTTCAACGCGCGGACACAGAAGTACAAGCCCGGCACGCCGATGGCCGTGACTATAACGGCGTTCAAGGACGGAACCTTCGAATTCACGCTGAAATCTCCGGCGTGACGTGGTACCTGAAGCATGCGGCGGGGGTGGAGAGCGGCAGCAGCCGCCCCGGTCACGTGGCCGCCTCCACCATAACCCTAAAGCACGTGTACGAAATCGCGAAGATCAAGAGCGATCCTTTTTGTCAATACATGCCGCTCGAGTCGATTTGTAAGTCTATCATCGGCACTGCCAACTCAATGGGGATTAAGGTTCAGAAAGAGCTTGATTAATCTTCGAATTTCTATTCAGATTAGGGGACGATCCTTGAAATTACATGAAATGAGTGATACTTGGAACTTCATTTGGTGCTTATGTTTTAACGAGATGCATTTGATGTGCTAATGGCATTAGACTGAAGTGTTTTTAGTTATTAATTTTGCACAACTCTTCAATTAATGCATCAGTTTTTTTGTAGAAATACCTCTTAGTTTTTGCTCCCCCCTCCCCGATAAATGAGAGCATATGATTTGCAAACTGTAGAGATAGTTATTGTAATAAACTAATACTACTGTGCGATTTTGGAAGATCATGAGTTTGATCAATGCAGAATGAACTCATCATGTGTTTTCTTCATATTACTTCTGCTTCTGTTGTAATTGAATCTTGAAAGATCAAGCATTGGTTTTGCTTGTTCAGAAACTCTTGGGTGTTTTAATTAACTATGAAGACAGAGAATTTGGCATGTGTACTGATGTATGGTATTCAGCTTGATTATGGTTCACAGAGGACTAGATTTATTGTTTACTTTAATTAGATTTTGATTGAATTGGAAGTCTTTTCTTTTCTTGTGCTGAAATGAGCAGCAGGTTCCTTGCATTTGGTGAACATGCTGTCTTGCTTCTATCCCTGTATGATGTATACATTTACAAACAAGGGCTAGGCACATTGTGCATTTGTGCTAGGATTAGAGCTTTTTTTCTTAGTCTTCTATTTACAGGGCTTGCTGCTTGGATCAATATGGTCAGGCAATAGATTGGTCCAGAATGTGTCAGCATAAGTGCACAACCTGCTAAAGATGTACTTTCTATCTGAGTGGAGAATATGGAACCTGAGTCAAATTATGAGCTGTAGATCTGTATTCTTGGATGATGGAAAAATTATACCTATTTTACTTGCAGCATGATAGGTTTGGAAGTATGATGACAGTGGTTAAGTGATGTCCTTGCTTCCTACACTGGTTTGAATACCTTGCTGGTGTTAAGATTCTTTTGCCCACAAAAAACGAAATCCCTCGCCCCAAGGGCACCCGGATCATGATAACCCAACTCCTCATTAGGTGAGAGGACCAGTGTCTGGTGCTTACAATGAGCCACCTTCACAAGTGGGTGAAACTCTCACATTGCAATTGTGCTCAGTCTTGCGTCATACGGCCTTGCCCATAGTCTATCACTCAGGACGCAAGTGTTAAGATTTGCTAAATAGTTGGATTGGAGCCCCACCCAAATTGGAGGGGTCTTTTGCTAACTAGGATCACAAGACAGGATTTACTCGGTGTACACATTTGGATAGTGGTGCGTGTTTTCCTCGACACTCAAAAAATAAATAGTTGGATTGCTTGTGTATGTCTCTTTTATGTTCCATCATTTGCAGAAGCTTTGGGTTGTCATCATGTATTGCTTAAACTATTGTTCTGTTACAATATTTGCTGACAAGTGTCTTATCTGGAATTTAAACATGCATTTGCCCAGTGTTTTGCCATGCATCAAATGGAGGAGCTCTTTGCTGAAAAAATGGATCTCTCCACTAATAACTGGCAACACAGAATGATATAAGCACAAGAGCAAAGAACATAAACAATGCAAACTTTTAGGCTACATATGACTACTGGAATAACTCTGTATTAAGGGTGGGTAAAATATGAAACCGTCCAATAACAGCAAAATATCGGTTATCTGATAACTGATAACCCAACTGATAAAAAAAAGTTGATTTTCTGTCCGTTTCGATTATTGATGTTAAAATATTTTTGTTTTTTTTCAGTATTTCGGTTATTCTACGCTTATTGACTTTTGGTTTCGATCGGTGAAAGATATGTAATCCAATGGACCAATACAGTGATTTATGCTGCCAATGGCCCATGCCCATCCAAATATCCAATAGCCCAAATCCAATCATTCACTAATTCCCTTGGAATCCCTCATTCCCTCGGCAGCTCGGTTTCTGCCATCTGCATCGGCGACACTCCGGTCAGTCTCAGACTCCACAGGCGACGCTCTACGCGCGGACCGACCTCAGTCCTCACATCCTTCTGGTTTGCTGAAGAACCTAAAGGTAACAACAATACATGTGGTTGTTTCTTTCCATTTGCTGTTGATCAGATGATGGAAGAAATCACAGAGGCAATCTCTTCTCGTTCAGTTTAGGAAATCATTTGCATATATTTTCATCTTCACCATCTTCATGTATTTGTATTTGTATCTTCATCTATGAATGGACCGGCAAATCATGGAGAACCTGAATTTGTTTACCATTTTAGGCTCATTGTAAGGTAAACTTTTTTTTTTTTTTTTTACATATTAAAATTAAAAGGGATTTCATACATTATATGCTGCTGTTGCTTTAATTGTTCATTAATATTTGAAATTTTAATGTTTTTTGATAATGTGTTTAAATGTTGTGTAAATTTTTGTACAGTATAATTGTGTCTTCATTGTACAGTGTGCTTGTTCATTGTTTGTTTAATTTGATAGGTTTGAAACTTTGGGTTTGAAATTGGTAATTTTGCACTTGTCAGTGTGCTTCCAGCTTTTCAGTGTGATTTTTGCACTTTGGCAATGGGCAATTCGGCAGTATGTAGTGTGTTTGTTAATTGTTAGTTTAGACTTTAGACTTTTATTTTGGAGTTTGGACTCGTGAACTGTTATATTTTATTTTAAAACTTTTTAAAGTGTAATTCTCTATTAATTGTGGAATAATTTGTTAATCTTTCGATTTTTTGGTGACTGATATAACCAACCGAAATCGACAGTCGGTCGGTTTCAATCGGTTATGATGGCAAACAATTTTAATCAATTTTTCAGTATGTTATGTAATCGACCAACCGTTTGCTCACCCCCTACTCTGCATAATCGAATGTTTGCAGCTCAAGATCGGAGATTAGTCGGAGGGAAGTGGTGGAATGATCAGAATGGAATCTTGATGATCAAAGCCAACAAGTTCCTTGTTCTTTTCAACCGGAGGATATATCGAAGATTCATTTCCAGTCAATCAATTCCAGTTGTAACGAGTCCAGTTCCTACACAAGAGGAACATAGCCCGTTTAATACTAGACCAGAAATCCGCTTTTGAAGCTCTCCAAACCTTCAGATGGGCATCCAATCTCCCGAATTTCACTCACTTCCCAGTCCACCTACCGAGCTTTGATCCACAAGCTCTGCTCTTCCGGCGTTTCGAGACTGTCCATCAACTGCTCGACGAAATGCGCAGCTCAACTTGTTTACCCCCGGACGAGGGCATTTTCATTACTATTGCCCGTGGCCTTGGGCGGGCTAGAAGGATCAGGGAAGTGATCAAAGTTCTTGACTTGGTATCCAGGTTTGATTTGAAGCCGAGTTTGAAGCTGATGAACTCAATTCTTGATGTTTTGGTTAAGGAAAATATTGATATTGCCAGGGAGTTCTATAGGAAGAAAATGATTGGGATGCGGCGTTGAAGGCGATGATTACACTTATGGGATTCTGATGAAGGGGTTATGCGCCACAAACAGAATTGGTGACGGATTTAAACTTCTGCAAGTGTTGAAGAGCAGGGGAATGAAGCCAAAACATTGTGATATACAATACACTGATTCATGCTCTTTGTGAGAATGGGAAGGTTGGGAGAGCCAGGAGTTTTGATGAGGGAAATTAGCAGAGCCCAGTGATGTGACTTTCAACATTTTGATTTCTGCTTACTGTAAAGAGGATAATTCAGTGCAGGCCATGGTGATGCTGGAGAAAAGCTTCAGCAAAGGGTTCATTCCTGATGTATAACAGTGACAAAGGTGGTGGAATTCTTTGCAAGAAAAGGCGTCTCCCCGAGGCGGTTGAGGTCTTGGAAAGAGTAGAGGAAAGGGGAGGGGAGATTGATGTTGTGGCTTATAACACACTGATCAATGGCTACTGCAGACTAGGGAAGGTGAAAGCCGGGCAGCGTCTTCTGAAGGAGATGGAGATGAAGGGATATCTACCAAATGCAGAAACCTATAATGCTTTGATATCTGGTTTATGTGAGTGTGGTATGTTGGACATGGCTCTTGACAATGTTCAATGAGATGCAAAGGGCTGGGATAAAGTGGGATTTTGCAACGTTTGATACTGTAATCGCGGGCTCTCCTCTGTTGGGAGGGTGCAGGATGGGTTCAAGATCTTGGCTTTAATGGAGGACAGTAAAGAAGTCTGCAGAGGTCACATAAGCCCTTATAATGGAATCATCTATGGCCTTTACAGGGAAACCGCCTGGAAGAAGCATTCGAGTTTTTAAAGAAAATGGAGAGTTTGTTTCCCCGAGCTGTCGACCGGAGCCTGAGAATTCTCAGTTTCTGCAAAGACGGAAGCATGGAAGAAGCAAAGAACATTTATTTTCAGATGATCGGCGAAGGAGGCATTCCCAGTGCAGTAGTGTATGCAGCTTTGATTCATACATTCTGTCAGAAAGAACAGATAAGAGAAGCACTTGAGCTGATGAATGAGATGGTCAGCCATGGCTACTCCCCAGTGGCTTCAACTTTGAATGCTTTGATCAGAGGGCTTTGCAGGCAGGGTAAAATCCAGAATGCCGCAAGACTCCTGGAGGATATGGTAGGACGAGGAGGAGGAGGTTGCTTTCCTGATATAGAAAGTTACAGTCCATTCTGTTGAAGGAGTTTTCCAGTAAAGGGGACTTCCACAAGGCCTTCATTATCTTCCTGCAAATGGTGGAAAGAGGTATTGTTCCCAACTCTTCTTCATGGAATACATTGGTTCTATGTCTCTGTAAGGAAAATGGGTGGTTGGAAGACCAAAATCTGTTGCGTGTAGGTAACCAACTTCACTCCATTATAGAAACTTGACCATTCCGAGTTTTTACCATTATACTTGTCATGAGTTGATTTGAAGCTTGAACGAGTCAATCTTTCCGGCTGCCTGCTCCAAGTGGTGAACCGCGAACAGATGAAGCTCCAAGGCCGAATCGACAAAGGTACTCCTCTTTTGAATCTGGAAATTTTTTATTCTTGAAGCCCTGAACTTGATTTTTGATTATTGATTTCTGGAAATTTGTGATTGCCTTGAGCCCTTGAACTTGATTTCTGATTTAGTGATTTCTGGGTTGATTCCCTTAAGCTTGACATTGAAATTTGAAATTAATTCCAGTGCTTGACAAGTTAAGCACTGGAAACTGGAAAGAATTTCCATGTATTATGAATTTATATTATTAAGTGATAAAGTATAGTCTTCGAGATCCATTTGAGCCATTCTCAAGGGGAGAAGGTTGAATCACTCATATTAACATGTTTCGATGACTCTGAATATCCCCATGCAACACTAGACTTGAACATAGCAGGTATCCATTTCATTATAGCTCTGTCACATCAGCAGTGAAGAATGGGCAACTGTAAATGATAAAAATCTTGAAGATTATATTGAAGATGAGGTTTTTAAGAGGGTGGCAAGTTGATGATAAGATCAAAAAGATTTTTCTCCTGTCATTTTCGACAGGGCCCTCATTATCGGCGTCTTATTTTAGACAAATGTTTCCAGTTCAGAAATCGCGTAATAAAGGACGGTCCCTACTGTTTTAAAAGCAACTTAACAACCATTGCTTTGTGGTTATCACTTATCACGTTATCAGGTTATGAGGAGATACATAAATTATTCTTTTCTTTTGTGCTACTGTAGGAATGATCATATTTCTTTTTGTCTGATCTACTTTTTTTTGGTATAACAATTACTGTATTATGCCACATTAAATTTTAACTAATTCAAAATTAAATTTAGTATCCACTTGACCCGATATAATAGTCGTGTTTTATCCACTTGATCTGATATAATATGAGTATATTTGTAGTTTCTATAAAGTAATGATGATTTATTAATTTCTCTTGAAAATTTTGTCTTTTTTTTAGGAAAATGACTTCTCTGTAGTAGGACTCTTTTTTTAGGGAGCCACATGGATAAGGACTTCTCACCAACATTGAATTTGGACAAATTAGTGCTTTAATTTTTTATTTTTTTGTGGTGTACTACTACTCCGTATGTACTTTTCTGGAATTCTCGAGATGGTTTTGAATCATTAACTCAATTTTAGTAAATTATTTTATTTACAATTTACAATTGGATGGTGAGGCCGTGTTTATTGCACATAAGAATGATAATTTTTCCCAAACTCATAATTATCCACAATTTCCATTTCAATTAGGCGGGGACCAAAATTTAGATAATCGATGTGAGAATGAGAATTCCTTTCCCGTCATTGTAATACATCCTTTTTCAAAATATACAATATCATTAATTATAATTTTGTAAATTTGTTTAAACCAAATTATAATTACAAAATTTGTTTATAATTATAATTTTGTAAATTTGTTTAAACAAAAATTATAATTACAATATCAAAATTTAGACCAAAATTTGTTTATTACTCCGTACTATCTTTTGTGATAAAAGGCAAGTATAATGGTATTTTTTGGGGCATGTAGTTTAGTTTATGAAAATACTAAATGAATGAATATAATACAAATTCATAATAATATTTTCCCAATTTATGTCATTTTCAACGCAACTCATTCTTGGCCATCTACCTAAAAGGTCACAATGACAATTCTTTCTCTCTCTCTCGTATATGAAATAAAATATTCCCTTTTTTAATAAAGAATTTAAAATTTAAAATATATTCCCACTCGTACTTGCTTAGAATTAAAATTTGAATTCGAAATTATACATTTTATATTTTAAAAAAATATATGAGGTAATTGCACCTTGGTTCTTCAATTATAGGTTATTATACAATTATATATTGTGTTGTATATCTAGTATCTTAAGGTGTAAGTATAACTAAGGATGTGCATCAGATCGACTTGGTTAGTTTTCGATTAAGTTGTTTGTTCATAATTAATAACAAAACAAACATTATAAATTTTGGTCAATTTGATTATCAGTCATTCGCCATTAGTTATTCAGTCGATTTATTTTTTTGGCTCTCCCTTAAGTATAACTATATACTTGTATAGACAATATAGTCCCTTAATTTTCAAGTTTATCATGTTCCATTTCAAAAAATTAAAAGACTAAATTAATTAGGTTTACAACTTGATGGATTAGATTTACAACACAAATACACACTAAACAATTGAGGGACCATGTTAATTTAAATTGAAACTGAATGACTAAATTATAAAATGTCCAACAATTGAGGGACCAAAGTGCTATTATAAAAAAAGTATTATAAAGCATTAAAACCCTACAAGACAATAAATTATAGGCCAAATAAATATAAAATATACCTAAATAAATCTTGTATCTAAATGTTACAATTTTAATTATTCTTAATACTCACTTTATCAAATAAAATTGACCTGTTACACATATTCAGATAATGATTATAATTTTCTTATCCAAAATAAAATAAAATATTAAAATATGAAGAACATAACTAACAATGTTTTATAGGTCAATGTCAACATGTCATTTTCAATCCTATCATTTTCCAAATTTCTTTTGTCGTGTTTTTATTCCAATTGCATAAAAAAATAAAAAATAAAAATAAGAGTCTGCGCCTCTTGGCTTCCTGCGAGGTTGCAAATGTTCATTCAACTTGCGCCATCTCCGTCCAACAATAAAATGGCCTTACGCGTCCTCACTTCACCCCCACCAACCACGTCTCTATTTTCCACCCTTCCATTCTTCTCTAATCCATTCTTTCTGCTCATTTTCTGAAGCAAATTTGATCAAGAAAGATAGCGAAAAGTTAATCAGTTGATTTGAATCATTTGATACACAGCGTTCTTATTTTCTTGATCCATATTCCTTAATTATCCAGAGATTCAGCGATTCAGAGAAGCTGCCTCAATTGGGTTTCTAGGGTTTCTAAGGACAACCAATTAGGATACCATTACCATGGGGGTTGAGAAAGATGAAGCGAGTTCATCCTCCTATGTCCTCCACATCCCCAGAGAAGACACCCCACTCCTTTCCGATCACAAGCGCCTCTCGTCTTCATTCAAGACCTTTGCCAATGTTTTCATAGCAATAGTAGGGGCGGGTGTGCTTGGCCTTCCTTACACCTTCAAGAGAACAGGGTGGGTGATGGGTGTTCTCATGGTGTTCTCTGTGTCAGCCTTGACTTACTACTGTATGATGCTGTTAATCAAGTCAAGGAGGAAGCTTGAATCCCATCCCAAGGCCTCAAAGATCTCGTCTTTTGGTGATCTGGGCTTTGCTGTGTGTGGGGGAGTTGGGAGGGTTGCTGTTGATGCCATGATTGTTCTCTCCCAAGCTGGTTTTTGTGTCAGCTACATGATTTTCATAGCAAACACTTTAGCCTACATGTTTAATTATGCTACTGTGTCAAACCCAAACCCCAAAATCTTGGGGATTCCCCCCAAAATTGTGTATATCTGGGGCTGTTTTCCATTCCAATTAGGTCTGAATTCAATCCCCACACTCACCCATTTAGCCCCCTTGAGCATCTTTGCTGATGTTGTGGACTTGGGAGCCATGGGTGTGGTGATGGTGGAGGATGTGCTAGTGTACCTACAGACCAGGCCTGTTCTCCAGGCCTTTGGTGGGTTCAGTGTGTTCTTCTATGGTCTTGGGGTTGCAGTGTATGCTTTTGAAGGTGTTGGAATGGTCCTTCCATTAGAATCAGAGATGAGAGACAAGGCTAAGTTTGGGAAGGTCTTGGGTCTATCAATGGCTCTCATTTCTCTCATGTATGGAGGGTTTGGAGTCTTGGGCTACTTTGCCTTTGGTGATGAAACCAAAGACATAATCACCACCAACCTTGGCCAGGGCCTGATTAGCTGTTTGGTCCAAATTGGCTTATGCATCAACCTGTTCTTCACGTTCCCACTAATGATGAACCCGGTTTACGAGGTGTTGGAAAGAAGGTTCTGTGAGGGAAGGTATTCCCTGTGGCTGAGATGGGCCGGGGTGCTTTCGGTTAGCTTGGTGGCTCTCCTGGTGCCTAACTTTGCCGATTTCTTGTCGCTCGTGGGCAGCAGTGTGTGCATTTTGCTAGGCTTTGTGTTGCCTTCATTGTTTCACATCATTGTGTTCAAGGAAGAGCTGGGGCTTCTTGGATTGGCCAGTGATGGAGCACTCATTGTTATTGGCATCTGTTTTGCATCCTATGGAACTTTTTCTTCTCTCATGGAGATCTTTGCTGTCAAGGCTTAACTGGCTTTCCTTCACATATAGTCTTGTGGAAATGTAGATTATTACCACATAGTTTTGTGTCTTTATTCTTGCAGCCAAGTCCATATATTTACTAAGAGGCTTGGGCTTTATTGTAGTGTGTTATCATCATTTGGTTGTTACTTGAATGCAGTTCTTTATTGGGATTTCTTTCTCCCTTAAATTTGCATTTCTTACTCTCTAACAATCACCACTTTAACTTACATAGAGCTGTGAAGTGAATGTTCTCCCTTGATAGTTTTCATTAGGGACAACAAACTCTTTGTAAATCTTGTACATGAATACATCCACCACAATATACTAAAATAGTTTGGCTTGATTTAAATTGAAAAAAATTCAACATTCTTCTTATTTAATTAAACTTATTGCTCAATTTTTAAATAAAACAAGTGCTAGATGGGCTTAATCCTAATACCCTTTTGAGTCCAAAGTCAAGATTAAAGCAATTAATAGAGAGTTAGTGGATTTATGATCAACAAACATGGTATGTAAATGTAAAGGCTAATTATAGTTTCATCTCTTAATTATTATTCTGTATGTTTTTCAATTCCTTCCTAGATTGAAGAAGGTCACGGGGCGATATAATTTACTATTAAGTTACCTCCACCTAAAGCTCGAACCATTCATCCCTGAGTATCACTGGAGTCCTTTTTTATTTGTCTTTTTTCAACCAAAAAAGCGCGCATACACAAAAAAAAAAATAATTAAAAAAATGGAGGATATTATGGTAATTATGCTTCGTTCCACGTGCGAGTCTCTGATCGCAGAGATATATAAGTTGGGCGCCATATCTGAGACTGCCGCCTTCTTCTTCCTACTTTCGAATTCTCACCGAAGCAAGCGCACTCTAGAACACTTCAGTGGCGAAAATTTCACAATTAATCTTCCTTGTCCGATTGAAACGCTAAACCCTAATTCAATTTCCCGGCGTTCCTTTTCCGTTATCTCTCGTTTCTGAGAGTATTTAGTCGGCCAATGATATCAATTTCCATTCTCCGTATGTGCATCACTCATTTTCTACATGTAGCATCCTCCTTTTGCTTTGTTGTATGATTAAATGTCTGTTTTGTGCAGATGAGGAGCATTGCGAAGTTGCCGGAGGCTGTTCACAGCTCGATCCGTTCTGGAGTCGTCCTGTATGACTTGACAAGGGTCGTGGAGGAGTTGGTGTATAACAGCCTCGATGCTGGTGCTAACAAGGTAAGTATATTACATTTTTGGGGGCAGCAAAATTGGAATGATGTATGTAAATGTCCTCGAACTTAATGAACTTGGATGAAAGATATGTTTAATATTCCAAAACTGTGAATATTTGTGCTTTATAATAGGTTGCAAAACAGTGTATTTGACTATTAAAAAACTAGAGAAATGCTGTTGCGATGTTCTGTATAGGGATTACTCGAGGTCCCTCTACCCTGCAGTTTGTGATTTTTGTCCAAGTTACACATTTTTCCATTACGTTGGAAGTTTTTTGTTCTGATATTGGGAACTAATTGCAATTTGTGAGATAACTTACTGGCATATTTGATATTTCCAGTGTACATGTTATTGTAATTTATGTTCTAGAATTCAGCATGTAACTTTCTCAAATTGGAGAACAGCTGATTCTAATACTTGTATGTTTTATTTATTTAATCATTCATATTTGATTTTGTTTTAGTGCACCTGTTTGCTCTCTGCTCTTTCAGTTGTAAGGGCTTAATCCCAGTTGATCTGCCAGGTTTCTGTTGCTGTGGGTGTTGGGACCTGCTATGTTACAGTGGTGGACAATGGTATGTCCGTATGTGCTAGACTGATCTTTTTTTTTTTTTTCTTTTTTTTGAGAGGGGCATGGGGTTCTATATTTACAAATGTATGTATTTCTATGAATATGTTTCTTCAAACATTTTGTAAAAGTTCAACTTGTTGTTTCTGACATCATTTTTCAAATATAAACTGTTGTAGGATATGGTGTTTCCCGAGATGGGTTGGAGCTGCTGGGAGAAAAATATGGTAAGGGTGTTTGACATTTTTTAGATATTTTGCTTTTGTTTTGCCCTCCAGTGTTATTCTTCAAATACAACAATCATATTGATGATACAGTAGCTGTTTGCTGATTCATGGCCAGCATGGCACTGATAATTATATTTTTAAACTTATGAATTCACATCATTTTGGACGAGGCCAATCAATTAAAAAATGTAGGCTATATCCTCTTCACAAGCTTTTAGGTTTTTCTAATTTTCTAATACATTCCAGAAAACTGGTTCAAAGTTCAAACAGCTTTAAACTAAAACCACAGGTTATAACTTTCAGTCTCTAGGAGCATAATTGAATTTTGCTTATAATTGATACACATATACTATTGATGTATCAGCAACATCAAAATACGACCCCTTGGATGATATGAACTCCATTCCTTTAAGCTTTGGCTACCGTGGGGAGGCTTTAAGCTCCATTACTGATGTCTCTTTGGTGGAAATTGTTACAAAAGCTCATGGGAGGCCAAATGGATATCGCAAGGTTTTGAAGGTAGGTATTCTAAACTTATTTCAGTTAATATGAGTTTTGTTACATGTAACTGCTGCCCTCATATCTTTGTAATTTTCACAGGGCCACAAGTGTTTGTATCTTGGAATTAGTGATGATAGACAAGATGTAGGCACAACAGGTAAACTTGTCTAACCTTTTCCATTGACAATGTAATTAATTTGTTTTCTTAACGAAAAAGTTTATTGACTGTATACTTTTTCCAGTCACCGTGCGTGATTTATTTTACAACCAACCAGTCCGAAGGAAGCATATGCTATCCAAGTACCACTCAAACTTTTGACCAAATTTCTTACGTTGTGGAATAATTAATGTTCTTCTACAGCTGTAGACTAACTTGGTATGGTTTCATATCTAAATTGGCAGCCAAAGAAAGTCATTCATGTAGTTAAAGAGTGTGTGCTAAGATTGCACTTCTTCATCCCAATGTCTCTTTCAAAGTAGTTGATATTGAAAGGTCTTCCCTTGCTTCACCTGCTACCTGCTAAGTGCTAACTCATAGATACTTCCTCTCTGTTTTTTTTTTTTTTCATTCTATTTATTGGTATGCAGTGAGGAAGAGCTGCTCCACACATGTCCCTTTCCTTCTTCATTGCCACTACTAGCAAAAGTTTTTGGGATTGAGGCTTCCAGTTCTCTTGAAGAATTGAATGTTGCTGGTGGTGGATTCAAGCTTTCTGGGTATATTTCTGGCACCCCTGATAGTTTTTCATGGAAGGTATAGTGGTTTGGTAAACATACAGTATGTTGGTTGTGGTTTCTAGTTTTCCATATCTTTCTCTAATTAATTTTTGCTTAATTTGCAGGCCTTTCAATATGTCTGTATCCCTTTCTATATGTACGGTTCCTGGTGGGCAAAGACTGTTTTTAGACAGCTAAATTTTCTGTTTGTTTTTATTGACATCCACTAATGCAGATATCAATTCAAGATTTATTTGTAAAGGACCAATACATAAGATGCTAAATAATTTGGCAGCAAGCTTTAACATTGGTTCCCAAAGTGAGAAGCAGAGTAGACCCCAGATATGTCCAGCATTCATTTTGAACCTAAACTGCCCAAAATCTTGCTATGATCTGACATTTGAACCATCAAAGACCTCTGTGGAGTTTAAGGTAAAATTGTATTTGCCAATCGTGAGCAAAGCATGTTTGTTGTAAATAATTACGAATCATTAAGAATTGCCTTTTCCCTGTCATCACAATGACTGTTCTCTATCTATGTCCTGGATTTCGTGTTTGCATATATGTATATACATGGTGATATCTTTAAAATTGAATAATTCTCCTATGCTTTCTTGGAAGGAAAACACACTCTTTTCTCCTTCATTTCTGTTTCATTCAATTTTCTCCACCTCATTCTGGAATTTCAGTGTCTTCAACACAAAAAGCAGGCTTGCACTTCAAGAATCTGAATGCACAAAAACTAACATTCAAAATAATCTAGAAGAGTAAAATAAAATTAAAAATGTTTACCAATTACCACTATTGGTCTCACCTTTAATACACATTTGTTTCTTTTCTTATATATTACTTGTATTGAAGGATTGGGACTCTGTGCTTACTTTCGTTGGGGATGCTGTTGGATGTCTCTGGAGTGGAAGTAAATCTGCTGGTAAGAGACAATAGCAATAATTAATATCTCATCCATCACCTCTTTATTTTTATTTTATGTGGTATTTAATATTTTGACCCCTTTGCATTTTGTTTTCATATCATGATTATTATTGTTGTAGTTTTTATTTTGATATCCTATGTGCCAGTCAAAGACATGCATATTTCAGTTAAAAAAGTCTATTTCACATGCATTAAGAGGATTCTAACTAACATTTCTCTAAGGCTTAACAATTGGTTTAGTGGTCTTATCATAATCTGGCTTCAAAACTTCAATACATCCAAGCCAACGTGGGGAGACTTTACATACACCTTCACAATAAAGCTTAGGAAAATATTATGGTTGTCTGTGGTTTTGTTTAACATAGGCTGAAAGTATTTTTCTCCTAATTCCTTCCTTTGCACTGCTCTTCTCAGATTTGTCTGTGAAATGTGAAATTGGGAAAAAGAGGCGTAGGGCCTTGAATTCTATGGGTTCTCAGGGAACTTCTCCACAATCAAAGAAGGTAACTGAAGAGTGCAATAATTTCCACCCCAGCAGAGAGAATAAATCCCCATCACATTGCGGAGTAGTAATAAGCCTTGAATGCAGCAGTGATCTATCTCCATTGCCCCATAATGTGTTCTCTCATGGGGACAATGATCTTCTTGGTCTAAATAGATCCAACAAACAATTGAACTATACTTTTAGTTCCGGATGGAAGAGTGAATCTCCCAAGATTGATGCTGGCACAAATAGGTTACTTACAGACCATATGAAATTTAATAATTCTCCTGAACTTGATGACAATTCAGGTGTCAACGAGGATGTAAGAAAACCCTTTCTTCAGAGTTGTTTTTTACACAGAAGACTGGAACCTGGTGAAACATCTCTTGCTTCTGATGAAGGACTTGAGTTTAAAATTGAAGATCACTCCAAGCAAAATGCGTTTAGAGCTAATGATAGGGTTGTTGAAGAAGTCAATAATATTAACAAAATTATCAGTCCAATGAATGTATGGGACAATGAACAAACAGATGTTCTGAGCTTTTCCAAGAGTACTATACAACATGA
This sequence comes from Ipomoea purpurea, assembly GCA_009835305.1. NCBI lineage: Eukaryota > Viridiplantae > Streptophyta > Magnoliopsida > Solanales > Convolvulaceae > Ipomoea > Ipomoea purpurea. The sequence goes on from VALG01000949.1 coordinate 17,837, forward strand.
TGTACAACACCGGCTAAATTTGTTGCTTGGAGATTCAGTAAATTCATCATTGAATCCTGAGCTCTCATATGAAGAGGGGTTATTTTTACCTGACGTCGTCAAGCCATTTCAAAGATCTACTTCTTGCCTTCGTTCTGATAGTTGCATTTCATCTCCTGTGCCATCAAATTATTTGACTGGGATACCATTTAAAAACATAGCTCACACCATTAGTGAAGATTTGGTTGCAAATTCTCCTGAGTATAATGGTAATGTGAGATATGATTATTTGGCCAACAAAGAAAGAAAGAATTGGAGATATGACATCGACAAAATCTCAATTGATCCAGGAAAAGAGGAGTGCTTCTTTTCAAGCTCTAAGGCACTTTCCTCTGATGCCAAGGATTGTGCTGGTTTCAAGGAGAACAGTAGTGACTTCCAAGAACATGATCTGTATGATCCTTTCTTTCCAATGGAAATAAGTACTGACTTCCAAGATCATAATCTGAAGGATGCTTTCACTCCAAATAGTTTCAATATTTTTACTGATTGCATAAACACTTGGGGTGAAGATGATATTACAAATTGCTCTACTTCAAGGCACCACTCCTCTTCCATTGGTTTTGATTGTGACTCATGCACAAGGGTCCATCCTAGAAATCTAAGTAAAATGTTTGATCCCTATAGGAGAGGTAGAAGAAGCAATTCAGCTCCTCCATTTTACAGAGGCAGGAAGAAGTTCCTTGCCTTGAGTGATTCCTTGACAATGACAACAGGAAAGGTTAACCTGCAGACCGTCCATCATTGCCCTGGTTTTCCAGGTAAATTTGCAGTCATCAATGTAGAAATGAATGATTCCAACACTAATTACCATCATTGATGTGCAGGATCAAACAACATGAAGCAAATACAGCACCCTTCAGAAGTAAACGGTGTGAATAGTTCATTCTCAGATGACATGTAATAATTTCTTTTAAATATTTTTTGCATCTTATTTGAACAGTTTTGGATCAACTATGCAACTCCATGTTGCCATAACATTGGACTTGTGTTTTTATTCTTATTTTTCATTCCAGACCTGATGTGAGGATCTTGAAAAGTGATAAGGGGAAATTCAACAACAAATGCAGCAAGGATTCCTTTGAAGGTGAAGCTTTTATTCTTAGCTGTGAAGATCATACCATTTTCATTTCCTAGAGGGGCACATTATATATTTTCCAGGCACCTTTTATATATTTACTGTCTGGAAAAGTGTGTGATATTTTCTTTTGATTCTTCAGTAGTATACAACTAATCCAAGTTACATATCACTTTCAGAGTTCATACCAAAGGAGATTCAAGATCCTCTAGATTCTGGAGAAAAATGGCAGAACAGCCATCCACATCTTACAGTTCTGTCCCTTATAAATTCCACTATGATTTTCTGCATTACCATTATGTATCATAATGTGCACTGTTTCAGTTATGGATTTTGTAACATAATATCTCCATTACACAGAGTGGAAGTAGATTACTTCATCCTAAGAATCAGGATGCTATACTTGATATAGCTTCTGGCATCTTGCACCTTGCTGGAGATTCATTAATCCCTCGTTCCTTGGACAAAAACTGCTTGGAGAATGCCAAAGTTCTCCAACAAGTTGATAAGAAATTTATTCCCATTGTGGCCAGCAGAACACTTGCTTTGATTGACCAGGTGTGCAAGATGCTTTTCAATTACTTCTGGCCTTTTTCTTTGAGGATCTCACTCATGCACATTTGGTTTTTACATATCTTCCTAGTGTTAGTTTTTCCTTGCTTTCAGTCCTCTGGTTGTGATTCTCAAGACACACTAACATTTTTTTAGGCCACAACATTGTAACATTTTTGTGCATTTTAAGATCGCCTCATATTGGGCATGCAGAATTTTAACTATTTTACATTGCACAAGGAGTGATAGTGACACTTTTGGTTTGTTTAGTATCACTGTAATTTAGTTGTGCAATTTTGGTATTTTCTACAAGCACGCTGCAGATGAGAGGATTCGTCTTGAAGAACTGCGACGGAAGGTATTGGTGTTATATTTGAACTATTTAATGTGACATTTTCACTGACTTACAAGCAAAACCCTATAGGTCCTATCTGGAGAACTGAGGAGAACAAACTATCTTGATAGTGAGCAAGAACTGGTAGGTGCATTTATAAGTTGTGGTTCCCACAAGTTTGACATGGATTTTTGAAGCCATATAATAGGATAGTTAATAAAATTGTTTTGAATGTAAAATGACAGGTCATGCCTGAATTTGGCTTTCAATTGCTACATGATTTATGCTGAACAAATTCAAAATTGGGGTTGGATCTGCAATGTTCATAGTCAGGGTTCAAGATCTTTTACAAGGTAGTTCTTGGCTTCCTAGATCTGGGTCAACAAGTACCCATCTGGTTTGTTTATTTTATTGTGTAAATTGTGTTTATGACATTATATCATTAAAAGGAAGTTGCATTTAAGTTAAAATGTTAAATACTTAAATGTCTCCTTTTAGTCCCTATTCATAATATTCCTCAATATCTAGTAATTACTAATAATGTATTAGGTGATATTTTCTTTGTTACCTCTTATCTTCTTTCCCCTGCAGGGATCTGAATATTATGCATAAGCAGCAGGCTATTGCCACCACTTCTTGCGGTACACTTGCATTTTTTTAATCCAATGAGCTTCCTCTTCCATATTACTAATTAATGTCTGACTGAACTAGATCTCATACATCACCTTTTGTTTCTATTTTTTATGTTCCATTGATTGTTTAGAGGGGACTGGGCTGGTTACCTGGTTCTCTTGGTAGCTTGTGTATTTCCCATTTGCACATAGATTTGTATTCTTTTGTATCCTCATTAATATTATTAAAAAGGTGGTAGGGTGCTCTATAGATGTAGTCAGGCTTAAAAATTTTTGGATCTTTGGCACTGTATAGTCGAGCTTTCTTTTTTACTTTTTGTTGGATCTTTGCTGAAGAAGGTTCAAAATCTTTTGCAAGGTTAAATATGTTATTAATTCTAGGGCAGTTGCGAATATTTAATCATGAAGCATCAATTGATGGTGTTCCAATTTACATCTCATTTGTTAATTATAATACCCGCTTTTTGACAAATATGGGGCTCCAATTTCCCCTAATTGTGTCATGTGGTTCATGCCATTTTTTATTGGATAGTTACTTTTTGCGGGAATAATGGTGGTGTCAGTGTTAAATGAATCTGTTTGTTCTTTTGTAAAATACAGGTACCATGTATTTTAGGTGTTAATTTGTCCGATGTGGATCTGTTAGAATTTCTTCAGCAGGTTTGTTCACCAGCTGGCAGCTCTTGCATTTTGTTAGGAGCATGTTCATTATTGTTTAGGGGCTACATTGTTCATCTCTTTGAATATATTTCATTCATCTCCATTGTGGTGTGCAGCTTGCTGATACAGATGGATCATCGACAGTACCGCCATCAGTGCATAGGGTTCTGAATAACAAAGCTTGCAGGGGTATTGTCTGCTTAAATTTTAAAACCAAAATGGATAAGGGGCTAATGAGCAGAAGAGATTATGAACCAATCTTTAAACAATTTGAGTCATTTCATTTCGTTAATTATAATGTGGATCACTGATAAATGTTCATTTTTAGGTAATATCTAAAAATTGAACCTTCAGTACACTAAAAATGAACTTTCAAATAATGTACATTAGTATACTAAAAATGAACTTGTATATCAGTGGTCCACATTGCAAGGTGAACTATGGTATAATGATTGCTTCATTTCTCACCCTGTTCATGGTATCCCAAATGCAGGTGCAATTATGTTTGGAGACGCTTTATTGCCTTCAGAGTGCTCCCTCATTGTTGAAGAGCTAAAGCAGACTTCACTATGTTTTCAAGTGAGTAAAAGATGAAATCTCAGTAATATTCTCTTGATGAAATCTATAGAAAAACCGGCCTTTGAAAGCACTATATATGTTTTAACCCATCTAAGAATTCAGCATAGTAAAACACATATGATTTCCTAACACTTGCCACGTTTGTGCCTCAGTGTGCTCATGGTCGACCAACAACTGTCCCACTTGTCAATCTGGATGCATTAAGCGAGCAGATAGCAAAGATTACATCATGGAGCAGAAGTTCATGTGAGTCATGGCATGGTTTGCGTCATCATGAAATTAGTTTACAGCGGACTGCACAGCGATTGAGATCTGCTACACATTAATGATCATCAAACGGAAAGCTGTCTCTATTCAACTGCATATCACTCACTCAATTGGGAGTTGGTTGATTATCGGAGCCATGAAACCTGGGCTGTTCTATCTGGATTTACCCGTCGAACACAACTGCTTTGCATCCCAGAATATCATTGAGGCTTTTGACCCCCCTCTTGAGTGGACAACAGAAGCATACACAACAACGATATATAGTATAGAAAAATGACATGTGATAACCTAGTTTTGGTTTCAACAGAATCACTAAAGTTGATTTCTCTTCACACTATTGCTTTAAAACAGAAGCTATCCACAGGGACTTCTTTCATGTATCAAAGAATCTGTTAGCCGCAGTGTAGAAATCACTAAATCAGCATGGAGAGAGATCATTCATGTATGTGTTCTCCACATTCAATGGAAGCACATAAAGCCTTCCAGATGGGAACCAAAGTTTTAACCGGAGGGCGAAATTCCTGTGAATTGAATTCAAAGTACAGTAAGTGCAACTCATATTGACGGGTAAGGGTCGCAGGTGAACTTTCACTAGGATATGAAAGATCAGAAATGTTTTACCTTGAAAACGACAAGAAGCTGCTCTTCTCCATCAATGATCAGAGACAGGCTCCAGTAACAAGTAACAGGGGTCACACATTCACTCAGGACCGGTTTCAAGATCATGCCGGAAGGAACAAAGCGATGAATGATTCTCCCACTGTTATAGAAGTACTGAATCAGCCATCACCATTTAACTATATTGAGTACAAGAAAAATTTACTACGATACCTTGACAGAAAACGTGCTCAACCAACACAAAACGAGAGGTTACATATTCATGATAGAACCAGAAAGTACCTTCGGTATTGAGTCTCAAGCTGAACTCCAAAACCAGGCAAAATTATTACAGACTCTGTTATTACAAATGTGAAACCAGAACATGAGGAAAATTTATACTAAAAAAGATGGCAAAGGGAAATGCATATGAATATTGAATACATGATATGTAAGCCCCCATAACCTATTCAGTTCTTATGGAAACTATCAACATATTTTCAATCAGCAGAACAATAACGCACTCTTATGACACACAATTGCTTTCAAAAATTGCCAAGAAAAGTTTAAATTGAAGTGCAATCATGGATTCGCTACTATTTGAAAGGTACACCAATTAGAATTGCAACTACACTTAGGTTAAGAGACTTGACATCACACATTCACATTTAACCCTCCATAAGTTCATAACCAATCAACGCTGAGAAAAACGAGTTACAAGGAAGTAAAATACACTATGAAGACAAATTGCGTATTATCCTCAAACCCAAAAAGGAAACTGTATAAATTCAAAGATTTATCTCCTCACCTCTCACAACCCGCCTTAGATACATCCTGACAACTACCGCCATTACAGTCAAGCTCCAAATAACAACACCAATCGACCTCGCCTGCTTCACACACACATATACATCACCTCAGACACAACATTTGTGATTACATTGCTAAATTCAAGCAAAAAAAAAACTAAAAGAATACGTAACACAATTATAACCAATAAATATATGCTTATAATTAAGAAGGGGAAATTGCTGTAGAACACTAATTTCTCATTTTCTCAAGATGTTCAAGTGTTCAACAGCCTTTAACTTAGCAGCAGCTTAGGATGCAAAATACTTTGCATAGGTAACACGATTATAAGCAATCAAATATATGCAAAATAATAGGAACAATAAACCACAATCGTTTTAACCCTACAAGCACAATTAAGCAGAGACTAATTAACAATGGTGAACAATAAACAATATAAGCGCGATTAAGCAGGAACAGTAAATTTGATGAAATTAATAGAAGTGTGTATCTACCTGCAGGAGTAGCGAGCAGGGAAGAAGAAAGAAGAGGAGTAGAATCGAAGCCTTTGATGAAGCATTTGTTTGAAGCATGACATGGTGGACATCTATGGCTTCCGGCGAACCCTTACTAACATCGTGTACGTATCTGTATCTCCCGGTCGCTATACTGCTACTCCCTCCTTCCATTCTCTCCGCAAATCAGACCATGGCGAAGACGATACGGAGCTTCTTTTCACAGTATAGTTGAACGCCCGAATATAGCCCGATGGATTATCCAAATCCAATGCGTTGGTGGGCTGTATACCAGATTACCAGGTTTGAACTTTGATTTAATTTCTATTCTGTAATTTTAGGCCATTTCTAAATGCGAAATTAAGTTTTTTTTTTTGAGAGAGAGAAATCACTGAGTAAATCTCACTTCAGTTGTTTCCAACAACAATTTTAAAAAAAAAAATAATAACTTTAGGTGAAGATGTCAATTGCACTAAGAAGATCAAGTGTCATGAGCTCAACTGAAAAAATATTGACAAGAATTAAAATCGTAATATTTATGTACAATAATATACTTCATCACTCATTACCAATCTAAGGGTTGAAATGAGATATTTTAACTACTCTTAAAATGTAATAATTTTATAAATATAATGTATTATATATTTATTTTTGGGTATCATAGAGTAACAAAACTATTAATACGTAGTAAAATGTGTCAGTGTGTGAGATCAGGTGTGAACATGCGGTTACATATGAGCTGTTGATCAAGCATCTAGATCAACGACTTCAAATCAATAAACAATTTAAAAAAGCAAAACGCACCTCTAGAATTACGAATGCAAAAGGCTAAAACAATGACTGAATCATTTTTTTTTTTTATTTTTTTGCAGTTAACTAATCATTCATTATCGATGAGATGCTGATACTTCTCCCCCTTAATTTTAAAACGCAATTAGCAACCATTAATCTATGTTTTCTCTTGTTGTTTTCACTTCTGTCAAAAATAAATTATTGATTTGATCTAATATCCTTGTGTGCTTCATCTGCAATTTTTCAGTGGGCTCCGGTGCAATGCACCTCCGAAAAACATAATCAATCCGTCATTCGCCAAAAAAGACAATGATAATATGCAACTAGTCTTTAATCTGTGTTGATATCATATCATCTAACTAAGGATTACATAGTATAAATATTATATAGTGAGGATAATATAATAGGTGATATATAGGTATAATAATATTTTAAATTGCAGGTATAACCGTTTCATCAATGGCCAATGCGTGATTCATTCTAGATTAATTACGCAAAGTGTTCATGACGTGAATTCTAGGATAAGGATACGGAGTGACTAATGGACTCTTGAAGTTAAAACATCATATTTTTGATTCGAGACGCAATTAGATTGAGTTTTACTAGCATATACTCTGCTATATTTCTAACTCCTGATATGACAATTGATGCATTAGTTACTCTTCATCGCTATTGTGGATTGCCAAAAATAAATATCGAACATCAATTTTTTGCAAACAGAGTAAAGTTAGGACGGAAGTAGTAATTTCCAATTAGATTATGCCAACTACAATAGTTCAAGCACATGTTATTGGGCTGGTGTGATATTTGATGTTAGACTAGAAACAAAAAGTGGAGTGCAATCACTGATTTTTTCATCCATACAAGAGCAGGGACCTATGTAAGGTCTAGTCAAGAAGATGCACCCCAGTTGTTCATTAGTCAGAATCGTCCTGCAAGTGCTAGGCACAACTTGCAAAACTTCCATAATGTTTTTTTAGAATTATTATGGACAAGTGGATGCATTATGCACGCGAGGATGATGGTTGATGCTTCTCACTACTTTGCCAATAAGTTGAAACCTGTAAGAGCATGATTATTGGTTGTACTTTTTTTTTTTTGGTCAAGCTAGCAATGTAGCAGCCGGAGGGAGAAAAGAAAGAAAGAAAAAAAAAAGAAAAAAAAATATTAGGGACAATGGATCCAATTCTTCATTTATTGGCACTTTCAATCTTGATCATCCAATTATTAGCTCAGTGGACGATTAAAATGTGATGGATATCTCCTTGTCCGGTACCCAGTATACCCCTAGACGGTCAGAAGAAGATTGGGATTGATTACTAACGTTAATAGAATGAATCGATTTGAACTGCCCAACCTGACCGAGTGGGCAACTCGCTGATGGGTCCGTTTGAGTGGCCATCGCAGGTCCGCAGCAGTTCGGATGGTCCGATTGGGTGCCAGCGCTGCAGAGTATCACTCACAAACAGCCACACTTTAGTTCACCCCACAGCTCGACCGACTAGTCATGGCCGACCACCTGACCACCAGCACCCTACCACCACCATTTTTTTCTCATTTTCTCTAACAAACAAACAAAAAATGGAGAATCTAGAACTTTTAACGGATTCAAGATTGGATCTGGAATTATTCTGAGCACTATTGAGAAGTATAGTTTACTAATTTGATTGCCATTAAACTTAACAACTGAAAAGCTGCAATCTGGAAGCAAACTCATCACAAGAACAAACTCTCCACAGAAACTAAGTTAGCACCTAAAGCAGCAATCTAACATTTGGATACCATCTGACAAAGAACACCATTTTATTAACGAACCAATTAATATGTACAGTTAACAAACGATTCATATTAATGGAGATCATATAGAATGCTCCGCTCCGCAAAAATCAAAAGCTAAAGAAATTATCCATCACAGGAGATGCAGAGAACAAAGGATTCTTGGAAGCAGAAATTCTCAATTGAATTGAAGTCATCGAGCAATCTGTCCATAAAACTGTTATCTGACTGGGAATTCTCAGCCATTTCTGTATCCTTGTTTGCTATACCCTCCTCTGCCTCACGCGCCGGCAGCGCCGCCATGTCCCCGCTTCCTCGACTGTGGGCATGTGGCCCTCGAATAAGGCTATGTGGCTGAACAGCTTATCCTTGCGTGAAAAACTGGTTCTGCACGAGCATTTCCATTTGGATATTCCGCAGTGCTTCATATGGCTCTTCAAATCCGCCATTACTGAGAAGCTCTTCTTGTTGCACCTGTTACATGAGTACATCTTCGGGCAATGGCTTCTCTTGAAGTGATTCTTCACGCAGATTGCGGACTTTAGGGGCCGGATTTGTTGTGCGATTTGTTGCGTGAACAGCCTGGGAACGGGCAGGAGAACATGACGGGTCGACCCGGGCTCGGTTCGGAGCATTTTTCCGGCGGCTTCGCTAATGCCTCCGGCGTCTTGAATTGGTTCCCGTGAGCTCGCATGTGCATCCGGAGATTCGCGTCTCGCTTGAATCCTTTTCCGCATATCTCGCAGAAATGAATATGCTCCGCCAGCAGCTCCACCGCGTCCAGCTCGATGATGTCGGAATCCTCGCCGCCGGCACGCTCCTTCGGCGCAAGGAGACCAGTTTCCGAACACAGTAGCTTACTAGATGACGTTTGGTTCGAGCATTTTGGAATCAGTTCCGTCCGGGGCTTGAGTGGAGGCGAGAAGCGCAACGCCGTTGACGATAATCTGGTGGATGGCGGCGGTGATCTCGGCGGAGACCCTGTCCGTCTCGTGTTTGCCGAGAAGAGTGTTGCTGTTAACCGAGTCGCAGAGGAACTTGTGCAGGGAGTTCCACCCGGTCTCGCACGGCGGAGAGGTTGAGCAGAGGAACCCTAGGATCGGCGCCACCGCTCGCGGTGGCTATCCCAGGTGGTTTCGTGGCGGCAGGTGTATTGACGTAGATCGCCGAAAAATGACATTTTTTAAGAAAATTATTTAAAATTATTAGTTCAGTGTTGAAAGTTTATATTTTTAATAAATGCAAGTGAGAGAGAAATAAGAAATTTATTTATAAGCACACGCGTGATGGACAGCCACGAGAAATAAGAAATTTATTTTTAAGCACACGCGTGATGTACAGCGTGTCATAACTGGGTCCCACATTTTTTTAATTTTTTTTTTTTTTGATGAAAACTGAACAATATTATTTATGCTTTCGAAATGTATATTTTTGTCTGGTGACTTATATTAATTTTGGTTAAAATAAACGAAAAAAAAATATGTGCGACGAGTTTTATCAAGATAGTGTTGTCAATAATCGAACTTTTGAATCGCTCTTGTGTAACAGTCCATAATAAAAAGATCATATGTAACGAGTTCAACCAATAAAAAGAAACTGTTGATAAAATTTAAACATGTGACATTTTAAGTATAAAAATTATATTATACTACTTGCCAAAGTAATATTCTAGCAAAGTCAAAAGTGGTTATTTACTTATTTAGAGTCAATTATGTACATTTGGTGAAATTGGATGATCAAATTGAAGTTGGCAATTGAGTGGACCTTCACATACATACATGATACATTTTTGTATTATTGGATTATTGGACTTGGTTTCGTTGATGGAAGCACTTACGACATCCTTTTTGTCCGTTTCATTTGCGACGACATTGCAACATTATTTGCGTGTTAGAACTTAGAATTCTATTTGGTCACAAATATCGCAGTCACTACCGTCCACTTCATCGTTATCGTTAGTTGTCTCGACGGAGACGCGGCAAGCCATCATCGTCACCTTTGATTTCAAATTTTAATTACGCACAAAATATGAAAATAATATAAGGTTTTTATTGATGACGATGATTAAAATTTGATCCAAAGGTGCCCGCCTTCATCAACCTATGAAACAAAAGTGACCATAATTATCTTCATCGAGATTTTTTTTTTTAAATGCTACTGGTTCTATTACAATGTAGTATCTGTTCATATACTTTCTCAACCTACTAAAACACAAAGAACCAATAAAGCCTATGGTTATGAGTTCTTCACTGAGATTTATTAGACTTTTTTCCTATTTTTTATTTTGTCAACCTCTTATAATGAAGTGGGTACTAACAGTAGTAAGGGACCGGTTTGACTTTCCCAATAATAGATTAGGCCTAGGACCACAGCCCATCAAACTATAGCTGGGCCTATCTAGCCCGATACATCTAAAATGGGCTCTCCAAATTTTATGCCTTTCGGGCCCATCTCATCTTAGAACTTTAGAAGATACCGCCACTGGATCTTGGCAGGACCACCCAGCCCAATACACTTTTGTTCTAATTTCTTTTAGTTAAATATTACAGTAATTATTTAGAAATACTTGTATGTATCAACAAAAATAAATATTGAAATTTGATCGAACCCGATCACATAGGTTTTTTTTAATGTTATTTATTTTTCATGTATGATTTGTGAACTATTATTGATAGGGATTATCTCTGATTGGATTATAGTCTACACTTGATTAGTATTGAGTCTAATACTTGTGTAGAGCCTGATGCGATCATCATCGACCTGAACTACTGGCCTGCTCGACCTAAATCTAGACTGAACGCAATCTAATCGGTCGAGCGAAGAGTTGTATCAATTGATCTACCCTGACCACATAAGATTGAGACCGAGCACCCAGCCTAAAATATTTAGAGCCCAAGGCCTAGTTTCTTTGGGCGAACTTGGTAACGGCATATCCAAATGAATCATGAATCTTTGGACACGTGGACGAGCCATCTTGGGCATCGACCTTGCATTGTGCATGCGATCCACGCGCCACACATGTTGAGAAATCGATAATTGTCTCCCTCTTCTCCCTATAAATACCGGTAATTGTCCACTCTTTCCCCTATAAACACCGCATTAAGTGCGAGGAAATGAGGCTTTTGGCTTTTGGCATTTTTCACACACTAGCCTTTAGTTCGAAAACTTTTGACCCACTACCACATAATTCAAGCTCAAAGACTTAAACCAACAAACAGACTACAAACATATCTTATGTGACTCTTCCAAATCGGAAGTTACATAATCAAATTCCAACTTTGTATTTTAATATGTTGAGAAAATATGTATAGACAAAATATTACATTGTATCGAACGTAATTTTGTTAACCGAAAGGCATTGTACCTTACGCAACAAGAAGTGTGCATATCGGTGGTAGGAAAGTTAATGCTGGCATAAAAGTAGGGCCCAGAGAAATATTTACAGCTTGGCACTAATGATGATGATCTGGCACTATCAGGGCAGCAAATAGCGCGACTTCTATATATTTATGTACGCTTTCATTTATTTATTTTTTCATTTAATCTCTGCGTGGTCCGGAAAAATATTAAATAAATTCTTCTTTTAGTTATTTTATTTGTATTTGGCATTTTTGTTCTTATCGTCCAAACTCCTTCCCCATACGGAAGCCTGATTTTGCCGTTTCCGACATCGTCTCTGAGTTTTCCGGTGAAGAAATAGCCGTGCCGGAATAATATTATATGTATTTGCACGAACAGATATATACGTGTATATAATTGTAGATACGTAGATATATATATACATACGTACACATTAGGAGCGGATGAACTGAGATGGGGGCTACGGGCTCGAAACTGGAGAAAGCGCTAGGAGACCAGTTTCCGGAAGGCGAGAGGTACTTCGGTCTTGAGAATTTCGGGAATACTTGCTATTGTAACAGCGTGCTTCAGGTTCGATTCCTTCGGTTTTTTATTTGCGTTTTGATTGAAAGCTTCGGAATCTGAAACTGGCTTTGATTTTGCATCTGCCGATTAGAACGCGTTGTTTATGTGAATTTCGCAGGTTTTTTTATGAAATTATTGTGAGCTATGAAAAAATTAAGGAAGAAGAGAGTGTGCGCTTTTGCCTTTTGGCATGTTCTTAATCATCCGCGTTAAACCTGTGGAATCTAACAAAATAACTTAATGTAATTATAAATCAAAGATAGAGGATGTCACATTTGCCCTAAATTTAGTCTTTGATTGAACTAATGGTAAGAGCTTGCTACAGTAATTTTTTCCGTTTTCTGCAATATCAGTCCAAAAATGTCACAGGAATGAGTTTATTGTTTCGAGATCATTTTGCCAAAATGTTTTACTGCATGACCAAATATGGATCCTCTGATATTTTGCAACACATTTTATTCATTTTGTTGAAACTATCTCCAACAGAGACATTGTTTTTGGTTTGTTTGTATTTTTGGAGATGTCAGATGTTTGGTTAAGAGGATAAGGAAAACCAGGACTAGAACTTGCCATTTTTTAGTCCAAGTATATAATATGTAGTTTAGTATATGCTACAATGAGCTCTTCTATAAAGACTATATTCCTTCCATATTTTCCCTAGACGACTTTAAAACAGCATTTTTGGCTGACTTAGCCATCCGTAAAGCCAAATTTGATGAATCTTTTAGATGAAAGATTAATAAAAAATATTCAAATGGTAAAATGTAGAAGAAGAAAGGCAATTCAAATGCTCCACTAGAGTATATTGTTGTGATCCTATTTCCATCATGAAGTTTTCAAATGATTTCTTACGAATCTCTCTTGTTATAATGCTTTTTTTCATAGTTTCTTTTCTCTTCAAGCTTAAGCCTCATATACATAGGATACACTCAAATAATTTAAGACATAAAGAGACCATGTATGTGCCATTTAAGTCAGCTTGGTCTTCTATTATGCGTCACTTAGAGAGAGGGAAAACGGCTTTAATGCACACATAATGGCATAAATCAATAATCACATCCATTAAGATATACAAGTGTTGCACCTGTCCACATATATGCATTTAATATATTTATGGACAAATGATGTGATGGTTTTGGGTCTTAACTCTAATATCATATAAAATTTCTCCTTTGAGACAATGTCAATAATAAAGTATTTTCTTCTCCCAAATAATAAGTTATTTTCTAATAATAGTGAATACTGAATTTCCTTGTTCACTCAGTTGTCTTGATCTGAAATTTCTTGAATATAGTCTTCATCATTTACACTGTGCTAATGTCTTTGTCTAAATTCACCAAAAAGAAAAGTTATTAAATAGAAAAAAAAAAAAAAAAAAAAAAAAACAGGTAAACAAATATTGGAGTATTTGAAGTTTTTACAGTGTCAGTGTTACACTATCAATATTGTAGTGCGTTGACATAATCTTAAAAGTTGTAGCAGAAGAAATAGAACAAAACAGATGAAAATAATAGAATTCTGCGACACAATTAATTAATTATATAAAAAACACACCTGGTCAATCACATTATTTCCATGGAAGTAATCGCCTGCTTGTTTTTCTGTGAATGAATACATTGTTTATAGAGAGAGAAAATAAATAAAAAGAAAGAGAAAAATAAAACATTTTGCTCAGACAACATAATTTTATATGATAAAAGTTCTATAATTGATTAATGACCAAAAGCTGTGGCAATCAATGTATATTATTTTGGAAGTTTTTAATGTATGACTACATTGATGATTAAACTATCTTGTTGGTAACACTTTGTCAAAATTATTTCCTTTTTTGTTTTGTGTATATGAACAAGCATTATATCATCATAGTCTCATCCTTGTGCGATTGTTTTTTATTTTTTTTTTATTTTTATGTAGGCACTCTATTTCTGTGTTCCATTTCGGGAACAGCTACTGGACTACTATTCAAATAATAAAAACCTTGCTGATGCAGATGAAAGTCTCTTGACATGCCTAGCAGACTTATTTATGCAGGTAGTGTTGGTGGTTGTTTTGAGAAACTTTTATGTATAGGCTGACATTTCTGCATCAATCTGATTGTCAGAACCAGTAATTGTTACCTTCATCTTAATATAAAGATGTTTGCCAGTTTCGATTACTGATTTAATCTGGAATTTATTTTTTCTTTTTGCTGGTACTGTTTTTTTTTTTGGGTGGAAGGGTAGGGTAGGGGTACATTCTGAATTTTTTTTCTTTTTCCTGGATTGCATTGTGAAAGAGAATCCTAATGATATGTTGGTTGGGGTGTACTCATTTTGAATTCTTTATCTACCCATAGCCGAGTGATTCACAGGTCTCTTCTCGCTTTTCTAGATTTATGTATTGTTCACATCATCTCAGGGTATGCAAGTCTGAAGTAATTCTTCATAGTTGATGAATCTACTGTTGTTACATTTTTAAAATTTATGAATGCATATATTATATATAGCGATTAACTTCTGGTTTAACGTATGCACTTGGCCGAACTTCTTTATGCAGATTAGCTCACAAAAGAAGAAAACAGGTGTGATTTCTCCAAGACGCTTTGTGCAGAAACTGAAGAAGCAGAATGAGATTTTCCGCAGTTATATGCATCGGTGTTGTATGAATCACTGATAAGATTTAGTTTACTAATAAAGTCCTGTCCCATCTTTTATCTTAAAGAATAGAAATTTTAAACATAACACACTGTAGATGTAAATTTCAAAAACTTTGCCCATTGAAGACCATAAATGTCCTTCCACTGCTCCACCTATTCTAGGCAGTTAAATTTTACTGTAGTTTAAATTTCTTCTGCTGTTTTGAAGTTTTAGAGGTACTCTCTATATAATAATAAAGCATGTCTCAGCATACTCTCTAGTTTTATTCCCTTATGCTATGGACTTACAATTAAAACATGCTTTATTATTATATTATTTCTTCAAGCCAAATACCTTGTGGTTTGATGGCATCACTGTTACGTTCCATAAGGAAGGTCTCAGGTTCGAGTCTCATCCCAATCAAGGATCGGCATAATTTGTTGAGCAGAATGCAGATGGTATAATTAGGTTAGAGTGTACTCAAAAAAAAAAAAAATTATTTCTTCAAATGTGGAAGTCTAAGCTGGTTGCTTTTGAGATTATCAAGATCATTCGTTGACAATTGCTGAACCTTTGCGTAGGATTTGTGACACTTTGCTGCACTGCCATCAGTGAGGCAAACACACCTCACTCAAACTGAATGTTCTAAAATACTGAATTTGTATGGATGTAATGATAGTTGCCTTTTATTTCTAATAGGTTCTGTGTTCTGAGTCAAAATCTTCTTCTTGTAGGATGCTCACGAATTCCTTACTATTTGCTGAATGAACTTGTTGACATACTGGAAAAAGAGTCCAATGCTGCCAAGAGTGATCAAGAAATTTCACCATCGGAGAAGATTGCTAATGGACCAAAGACCACCCTTGCCAATGGTACTCATAAGGAGCCTCTTGTCACCTGGGTGCACAAAAACTTCCAGGTAGATTTGTCTGGCCTCTTATCAGCTCATACTTATGGGTTGTTGGTTGGGCTTGGTCTAGTAGTCTAGTGCCCTTCTGTTGACCATTAGGTCAGTGTCTCAGGTGTGCATGAGTCAAATAGCCGTGAGCATTTGTCCAACCTTATAGCCAACTCCAGCAAGATTGCATTACATCTTAATTTTGTGTAGAAGCATTTGAGTCATTAAGAAGTGTTCGAGTTTACAGCTCATAGTTGCTGGAATTTTAATGAGTAGTTGCAACTGCAATACTTGGATAACGGCAAATGCTCCTGACAAAACCAATCCTGTTCAATTGTTTCCATAGCCACTTCATATCAGAACATAATCATCTTTCGTGATTGCATATTTCAGGGTATTTTGACTAATGAAACGAGGTGCTTATGTTGTGAGACTGTAACTGCAAGGGATGAAACATTTTTTGACTTGAGCCTTGATATTGAACAGAACAGTTCAATAACAAGCTGCCTTAAGAATTTTAGTTCCACCGAGACTTTGAACGCTGAAGACAAATTTTTTTGCGACAAGTGCTGCAGGTAATTTCTTTGGTTTTTGTGGTGTCGAACTATACTGCCACTCCAAATGTTAAATTACTTCAAGCTGTAGTTTAGATTCTTTTGAGAAACATGTGAAACTGGGAAGGTAAGTAGTGAACCCCTTTGTTTGAAATTGCAGTTTGCAGGAGGCCCAAAAGAGAATGAAGATTAAGAAGCCGCCCCATATCCTAGTGATCCATTTGAAGCGGTTCAAGTATATAGAACAACTAGGTCGGTACAAGAAGCTATCTTACCGCGTTGTCTTCCCTCTAGAGCTGAAGTTGAGCAATACAGTAGAGGAGTTAGACGCAGAATACTCCTTATTCGCGGTGGTAGTCCATGTCGGGAGCGGACCCAACCACGGGCACTATGTCAGCCTCGTCAAGAGCCATAACCATTGGCTTTACTTCGATGACGAGAACGTGGAGATGATCGACGAATCTGCTGTCCAGACGTTTTTCGGATCAGCACAGGAGTATTCCAGCAACACGGATCACGGCTATATCCTGTTTTATGAAAGCGTATGTTCTGGCACCACAAGCTGAGAAAAAGAAGTACCAATTTTGAGCACGATTCCTGTGTTTTTAGTGTTCTATTTTCTCCCTTTAATGTTGTGTCAACAATCTCCCAATGTGTACTTCAAATGAAATGTGCAAAATATATGTACCCTACCTAGGTTGTTTCCTTGTACAGAGGTGGTATAAGCTAACCACCTTAAAATTTTCGAGCAATAAATGGGAAAATAGATGAAGTATATGTTGTAGCTGGCAGGTAAGGGTGTTTGTTCAGTTAGTTCTTTTAGTAATCAAATAACCGAATCGAATTAAAATATAAATTATGTTTTTAAGTCAAAACATAAGGAATTTGTGAATACAATACAAGGTCGTTATATTAACTAACCTTGTATGTTCGTAGTATACAAATTATGAATTTTTAAAAGGTAAATTGTGAGCATTAGGACCCGGGGTCTACAAAATAATTTGCCCACCTGCAAATGTGGTAACAATGTTTCATAGACAAAATACTGAACAAATCAAACTTGCATACATCACCGTTGATAACTAATCAACGGAAAAACATTCTTGTCAGGCCACAACTATATATGTAATTTTCAAGCTGGAAATCTACGAGTTTATTGTACATATATTGGGATACAATCAAACTTGCATCATATACAACAAATTCATCACAAATCAACTTCGAACATTCCAGTTAGGGCACAACTATGATTTTTGTCAGGGAAGCAGGAAGCCTATGTATAAAAATGCTATATATACTCCAAGCAAGACGAGAGTTTAGAGATTTTATTACGCAAAGGACATGTAGGTGTCATCGTCCAACAATGCGTCCAGGTCAATCAGATCTTCATCAAAATCACCCACTTCACCTGAATTGCTCGGGTCCCCATCACATTTTTTCTGCAGGATAAAAAACCAAATAGGCAAGTTTTAAGTATAATTCCCGCCTTTCTGGAGAGAGAGTAAAGGCATTTGAAGCATAAATGATGTGGGCGTACCCTTAGTTTCCTCCATTTCAGAGACGACATTTAGCAGTCTTCGGTATTGCTCTCTGGCCTCGGGATATTGAACCATGGATCTCACCCTGGCAAGAGCCTTCTGCAATCTTTCCTCGGTTTGTTTTCTGCCTTCTTTTAGAAAATCATACTCATCTTCTTGCACGGGTTGGGCTTGCATGATAGAGGGTTCGGTGACTGTTTCTGGTTTAAACCCACGCAGACCACTGCCTTTTCGTCTCCATCGCAAAATTACCTTCTCCAGTATCCCAACAGACCAGATTATCTTTCCATAGCTCTTCCTGACTTGATGTCCCCTTACGTGTGCCTTTTTTTCCAATAGGGGAGGAGAAAGGCAAGAAATAACGAGGAATGAGACTATATATGAAAAAATAAAAATAAAAATAGTAGTGTGGAAAAATGTAAAAGCTTGAGAGAGAAGCTTCTGTACCCACTAAACCGACCTGAATTTTAATGATTTGTGCCGAATTTGAAGAAACTCTTTTCGTCCCTTATAACTGCGGTATTTGTTTTTATTCGTATTGCAGCAGAGTGAGTTGGTTCATCATAGTGTCCTGCTCTGTTCTTCACAGCACGGAGTGAAAGAGCACGCTCATCGGGCAATCCAAATTCACCACCACCACCGCCATATTCTTTTATCTGCTTCCTTTGGAACGACTCGACCCTATAGACTTGATGAATGCGAGCAGCAGCTTGGGTTGCATTACGAACAGCTGCCAGAGAGTCCTTCAATTGACAGTCCATCTGGCCAATCGCCATCGCCAACGGGAGTAGCAACCCGTTCAGAAACCATTTGCACAGCTGTTAACCCCGAGACTTCAGCACTTTCATCCTCCCGGTTTTCCTTCAATTTAAGTAGACTAAGGTGGTGCTCAAGGCAGATTCTGCCAAATAACCAGCAATTCCTTTGTGCCCACTGCTGGATGCCAGGTCAGCAGGTGTTATACCCGAAGGATGTCGGGGCGTAGGATCCGTCAAAGCTCCCGGAGCTGCTCCTAGAGAGATGAGGCAACCCACCATCCGTTCTCTGACGTAGCACAAGTTGAAAAAGTGAAATGAACTCTCAGGGGCTAGTCAAACATAAAGAAAGAAGGAAAAAGCCTGAAGAAACTAATAAACACTTCCATCGTGAAGGTAACCCGTCAAATTCGTTAACAGAATATTAACTAGTTTATAATTGGCACCAGATACTCGGATAGATAAAGGGTAATTTAAAGATAGTCACAATTAAAAAATTCGACGCAATACCTTCCATAGAATGCTGCCAATGGAGTGCTGTCCATCCATTCAAACTCGAAAATTAACATTTACTCCTGCAGCTAAAGTCGGGGGTACAGCCCAGTCATAACCAAGAGCAGCTGCAAAATGCAGAACACCTTGACCACCCTCATCTAGTACATTAGCGCCTTTCCACCTTCAGTGACCTTTTGAAGGAGCAGTTACGTAAATTATCCTTTAGAAGCTTTTGCAGTAGCTGGTCTTTTGTTTTCTCTCGCAAAAAAGTGTCGTCAGAAGAGAGGTTCATCATGTTTTCCCATTCGCAGTCCTCTTGTAGCAATGAATTAATTTTACGGATGATGTGAGAGATATCATCCACATTCTAGGTACAGAGTTCAGGGAACTGGGCGATCCCAAAGATAACATTCTCACAAATCTCATATGAATAAGACTTTCACTAGACCCGCCACTATTTTCACTCCCAGTGCTGACATCTTGAGCCTCACTAACTCGGAATTCAAATTCTCTCACTTCACTACATGCTAACCTATTGGAACATGTTATGTAGAATGGAACTCTTCCCGCCTTTTGAAAAGGTGTGTGGCAACGAAGCACCCCATCTCTTATAATCTCAGCTGGAACTTCCAACTGCCAAAATGCATGCCCAATTATACTTTTCCACCTCTTGTAAGACTTTAAAAATCTTCCAGTAATTAGAACCTGGATGTGAAATAATCAGATTATTATTCTTGCCAATAAATGAAATCCCTTCAAAGTGAAACATAAACATATTTCATCAATAATCAAACACTCTAATACTTGTTTAAGATCTACGTAATGTACCTTGATTCTCCGTTCCAGCATACGCCCAAGTTGGTGAGAAATCAATAATGCTAAATAACTGATCCTGGGAGAGGGACGGACTAAGCACGTAAGGGTCAAGCTGCGCTTGGGAAGCAATGGCAGATTCATCAACTCCATCTTCATTTCCAACATTTTTCCCAATAACTTTGAGAACTGGATTGCATACTTGGCTCGTTTACATCTTCAAGTTCCTTACTTATCCAACGATCAAAGTGTCAAGTTTCGTCAGTCCTTGTCTTAGAACGCCACCCAACAAGGGTTGCTTGAAAGCCAAATGATCAGTTTTGCCATCCACATTGAAACTGCCATCTGACTCGGCTTTCACAAATCTACCGTTTTGCATAGGATGCTTATCTGATTCAGTATGAAGTATATTGTACGCCTCCAAGGAATCATGAAACTCCACATGCTTCCTGTTTATCTAACTTGCTAGCAAAATCAAATGTTTGATGCGGTTCCTCTTCTGATCAACTGACCACTCCGATGATTGCAAGGAATTGCCTTTAGATGCCTGCTTTCAAAGTCATACAAACATTAATGTCAAGCAAACTATGACCAGGCATTTCAGACTTCCACAGTACAAATCTCACCAAGTCCTTGAACTTTTAATCTTAATTTCAATTAGTTATAAATAGTGTTTTAATCTTTTAAAAAGAGAAAAAAAATAGCAGTGTTATTGACAAACTAAAAATGATATCTTAATACACTAAACTTATTAACTGATTTATATTTGATGTGTAAGTGTTTATTTACATTGAAACAAAGCCTTGTATGTTTCCAAGTTCTAGGTGTCTTATAAGAGACCCTGTCACAAAGAAGCAAGTAAAGCAGTGGCTTCGGGGTGGGGGTTTGATCTCAATAGGCGATAGAGGTCTTCATCTATTGTTGAAATGGCGCACGTAGGAAATAGCATTTTCAAGGCAAATTTGGTATGTAAAATTGCACAGAAATTACTACTTCGGGATCATAGCTCACCTGCCATTCTTCTAGGGCATGGAAATGGTTGTCAGCCTCCTGCTTAATACTGAAGTCGTTTGTGAAATCAATCATAGTGCTTCCTTGTCCATTGGTGTGTTTATTGCAACAGACTGGGTTGAGGAAATTGAAGGTTGAAATTGTACAGGTTGATAATCAGCAGTATTCTTCTCGGGAACATTTTCCCATGATGGGAAATCAAGGTCTCTGCAGGGCATATATGCATTTGCAAGTGTTCCTGTTCTCGTTTCCATGTGTGATTGAGGGGAAGTTCATACCAGAAATAGCTGATAATAGCCTTGATGATCATCTGATCAATTTTAAGAAGCATTACTCGTTAATGCATATATCACGCCCATAGAAGGAAACGGTTTAAGCAAATCAATTTTAAACAATAAAAATAAAATGACAATAATTTATTACTTGAGAAGGGGGCTGGATAATAAGGAGCAGAAAGCCCATCCTCAGCCTTCGGGATCATGTTTGACTGAAATTCAGTAAAAGAGTGGACTCCAGAAGTTGATTGTTGATTGTACACTGCAAGCCAGTTATATTTCACAAAACAAAAGTTATGCTTAGTTTGGCATGTACAGATACAAAAATGGGCTTACTATTTGAATTGAGGCTCGGAAATAAAGAAATAATTGTACCTGATTCAACATCTTCATATTCTGAGGCCTGACCACTGTTAAGGCTAGTTGTATCTGTAACATGAGATGTCACTTGGTAATCATATGGGTGTAATTTTGAAGATACTGTACTGCCTACATCTGAGGAGCTGCGCCCATCTTCTTCGCTTTGCTGGAAAACAGGAATAGCTGATTGAGGTTCTCTGACACGGCTAGAATTCATCCTGTTACCCTGCAAATTAAGCGTGTTCAGATCACCTATAAGTTCCACATGGAGCACAAAAATAAACAAATAAGATTCCTGAAAATATGAAACTTGCTACTTTCATGGATCTTAAACAGTTAAACCTCCAGAGCTTGATTGTTAACCTTTGTGAGTTGAATAAAAAGGAACATTCTCTTGTTCCCATGCTCATATGGAGTAAGCTTCAATGCTCAGATTTGAACATTGTTAAGGCTATGTTTGCTGGGAAAAGAGGTATGCTTTTCCTCATAGAAGTGTATCTTGAACCCCTAGTGTTCTTTAGTAAAATTGGAGGTTAGTGTAAGTCCAATAGATCCAATTGTTTTGAGGTTTAAAATTGAGATGACTAAACCTCTATGATTACTTTCCTATTTTACTTCTAGACTAAACAAAGGAACGATCAAACCCATCCCATTTACCTTGTACTGAACATAGTATAAACATGGGAAAAAGGAATGAACAATCAAAAAAATCATTTTCGCAGTCACAATGAAAGGTGGAAAGCATAATAATACCTTTACTTCCCGGTAGTGGACGAGAACAATGTTCGACTGTGACCTGGAAAAAGGTTAGATGCTAAGAAAAATAGACACTTATAAAAGAAAGGAGTGCAATTGACAACTGGAAAAAAAAAAAACACTATTTGGTTGCGGACAATGCATAATAGCCTGTTTCTTGGCGGGATTTTCGGGAAAGATAAGGGAGAAGTTCTATACAGACAACAAGATCACAAATGCACAATTCCAAAATATATTTGAAAAAGGTAGGAGAGGAAAGAGTGCAAAAGAAAGTATATGGAAAACTGCATGACGTATTCAGATGATATGCGGGCATGTTATGATGGCAATGCCGAAACATGATTGTTGACTCCTCTTAAGAAAGGCATAAACCATATTTGAGTTACTTCTAGCATAATAGAGTCATGAACTATCGATGAACATGGTATAAAACCAAAAAAAAATAAGGCTGGCCAATTTATGTAACGCACTCTTCAAGCAACCAGTAGCGCGCCGCTGGAGTTTTCGTTCTCTTCTCCGTGAGCATAATAGCAGTGCAACACATCAATGCTTCCAGACTGGAGAAAAGTGATTGCTAGATCAATCAATATGGACATCATCACGCAAACACAATTTTCATAAATTGTATACTATCTGTCAATCATCAAAAAGTATGAACCACCCCAAATTTACCTTGAGCTTTTCATGAGCCTCCTTGACAGTCTTCCCGTCCTTTTTCTTCCTCCAGTTATGCCCATCTTTCCGAAAATATCGTAATACCTTACGGTCAAAAGAAACAGTGAACCACCTGCAAGAGAAAATACAGGTACACTAATTACTTATCCAAGCAATTCAAAGAACTGAAGATTGATACAATGCTAAGTTAATAAACTATTGGCTAAAGGAGCATACTTGGAGGCCTAGTTGGAGGCTCAGGAGCAATCCGAAATTTCTGGTAATTCGAAAGTATTTCACAGATTTCAGCTGGGCGGAGCCAACGATGTTGTGCTTCTAACAGTATCTGCTCAATATCTGCATCACCGCATGCTATGTTAGAGTATTTGGAAAATTGTCACAGATTGCAAATCTTTTTTTAAAACAAATTAAAACGATAGTACTTGCATATAGATTAGAAGTGGAAGCCATTAATAAATGGGCCAGAATCACATAAGCAAGCAGGCTCTGTCAACCTTAAATAACAGGTTTTACAACTATAGCTGACTGCCAAGCCTTACATTTAAGGTTTTCCCATTCTGGTAAGTTAATCAAAAGTCAATGATTACAATTGTTCTAGACTTCTAGACAATCTTATACAGAGTGTTAAAAATCAACAGCAATCCCAAACACTTGGCTAACTTAGTTTTAATCCAACCCCACCCCCCAACCCAGTGCACACACACACAGATTAAAGAACACATCCCAATCTGCTATCTTTCACCTGAAAAATTATCAAATTACTGCATTTTGGATGGTTTGAGCTACTAAACCTCCAAAAATACGAGTTCAAACAACAAATTAAATAAATAAATAAATAAATAAAAAATTGAGAGACATAGCTATCTTACGCACACACACAGACTGAGACAACAGATCATCAATTAGTATTCTAAAATCTAAAGAACAATCATTTCCAAATCCCTTCTAGAAGAAGAATAAAATCCGAACAGTGGCTGTTAATAATTAACATTAAAAGCAGTAGCAATATTTAGCACCAGATATCCAACATTAAGATTTCACAAAAGGCTGTAGCTTCTAATTTATATATTAGAACCCCTCCCCCAAACCAGCTATAGAACTCACCTAATTGAGCATTAAGACCGTGCCGCCGACTCTCCGCGGCCATAAAAACAAGCTCAAAAACACTACAGGTAAACTTTCACCGAGATCTCAAGACTCCAAGCTTTGTGAATTCCAGAAAACATCAGATTAAATCCACGTACAGAACTTCTGGGCAAGCTTGATTTCGAGTACAGATCAATAAAATATGTGAAATTGACCGGGGAAATCTAAAAACAGTGTGCTTGGTAAATACAAATTAAAAAAAAAAAAATGAAAAACGCGGTTTATCAGAGAGAGCGAGAGAGAGAGAGAGAGAGTTTTTTTATGAGAGAGAGAGAGAGGATAGAGTGGCCGTCGAATTGGAATCCAGTTAAGTTCAGACAGGGACTTGGATGAGAGATGATGCAAGACCTGAGTCAAAGTTGACGCGGAGCGATTTCTACGCCCTACGCCGTATTGCACACACCCCATATATGAAAAAGATACATTATACATACAACCCGTACTGCCTATTGGATACTACTGCCTGTTGTACAAATGCAAGGCGAGTCTTTTATGGATTTTTTTTGGGAAAAGGGTCAAATAGGCCTTCGAACTTTAACTTAAAAGTCAATTAGGCCTTAAATTTTTTAAAGGTGTAATTACACCCATGAACAATTCATTTAGGTGCAATAAAGTCAAAAAATAGTTAATGACCTGCAATCACAGGTCATTAGAGTTCAGGCCATCTTTCGACGAGTTTTTCGACAAAAAAAATGTGACCAGCAACCGACCCAGATTTGTCGAAAATTTTGCCTGTCACTTCTTTTGTCGAAAATTTAGTCGGTCTTTTTTTTTTTTTTGCATGAAAATTCGCCGAAATGTGGCCTGAACCTAATGACCTGTCGATAGCAGGTCATTATTTGTCTTTGGGTTCATTGCACTATAAATAAATTATTTGATGGGTGTAATTGCCATTTAAAAGTTTAGGGGCCTAATTGACTTTTAAGCTAAAGTACGAGGGGACTATTCAACTATTTTCTCATTTTTTTTTTCGAAATAAAGTCAAATTCGTCACTGAATCTAAATGTAATTTAATCACCAAAAGAAGGAAAATTACAATTAGTACCTGAACGTTACTTGCGTTACGTGAAATTGAGTTTGTCATTTTAATATTTTTATAAAAATTAAAAAAAAAAAAAAAACAAACAAAAAGGGTTCCTTTTTTCAATATTTTTTAAAATTTATTATTAATTTTTAAATGTCAATTCATCTGCCACGTAAATGTACCTGCTAAATTCGATGGTAACTTGCATATCAGTTAAATGCCATACTTGTGAGTGTCTAGTAGTCTAATTATCGTTCTTTGTTTCAGTGGTCTAATTGCACTTTTTTTCGTGTCATTGCCTAATATGTATTTTCAGGTTACGTCAGTTGGCCATTTGAATCTGTATTCTGTTTTTATTTATCTCAACCACTGGCGGTGTCAAACTGTCAATCAGACCTACTCGTCTTAGGCAAATTATTATGTGGACCAGGTCCCAATGTTTACAATTTACAATCATTAAATTTCCAAATTTTGTAAAAGGTAAAGTGTGCAATAATTAAGGTGTGTTTTTTATTCACACATAGGACGGAACTAAATTATCAATATGCAATTATATTAGTTTTGTGAAAGTATTTTGCAATTGTTTGTAGTATGGTGGAATTGGAATGATTACTAATATTGTTGTTTGTTTATGGTATGATCCTACAATGGAAATAAGTTTCTAAAATACACACAAAAGATCATGAACAATTGGATGATCGATAAATATAATTGATCAAGACAAATTCATGTTAATGGAACTGAGGTGGCATCTGGTGTCAAAGCTGTTATAATGTGAATTGAGTTCAAAACATTTATGACATTAGAGTTACTTTCTCTGGACTTTTGGTAACTTTTCAATTTTAAGTTACCTATATAGACTTTTATTTTTTGACACAATTCATTAGATATTAGTTATTTTCATTAAAATGTTGATACCAATTATTGTATTCAATATATTGTATAATGTGAATGTTTTATTGTTGTTTTACTTTTTTTAATGGTTTTTGTTTATTTTTTTTGTTCATTTCTTGTTTTTTTTACACAGAACTCTTAAATTTTTCATTTTTATACGACATTTGTTTATATTTATTTCAATTATAATATTATTAATTCATAATGTGATATATTTTCTTTTTAAGACATATTAATTTAATTTAGATTTACAATTACTAGCATATTAGTTGGAATTCTATTTAAATTTAGGTTATAACCAAACTTTATTTAATTTGTTACAAAAAGTTGGTTGAAGAGGAGGATTTATTAATCCCGTGAGTTTAAATGATTATACTTCAACTTATGTTGTGAATTCTCAAAATGGACTTTCTCAGTCAGAAATCCCTATTTTGAAAAACCCCTCCCTGCCACCCCGCGCATCTTATTTCCGAGCTAAGAAAGTCCGTATCCTTTAGACAAGGCCGATGGCTGTTGCGACCTATGGCCGCTGATCTGGACGAAGTCTCCGGTATGGGTCTCGGAGCGGGATTGGCTTGAAACGCTGGGGAGAAATGGAGAAGGCACTTACGGGTTAGCTTTTTGCCCTCTTTAATCGATGAAAGATAGAAGGCCGTGGCTTTTTATTTTTGAAATTTTAAATTTGAATTAATAGCGATATTGTCCAATTTTGTGTTTGGGTTCCATATTCTTCTTGTTTGATTACTGTTTGAAGCAAAACTTTCAATATGTGCTTAGGGTTAATAGTACCGCAAATTTCGGAGAATGCCTTTGGTCATTAGTGGTTGTTTAGTTGGGGTTTCATCACAGGCTTTTCTTTCTTTTTTTCTTTCTTATGCTCAGTTATCTTCAGCTGGTGTTATTTGTGTATGGGAAAGTGAGTATGTTTTTTTGAGTGTTCACATATTCTTTTTCTTTTTTTTTACTTTGTCCTTTTACTTTGTCTCTTCATCTTGTTCATCTGGTAATTAGTTTCTTCTCCTAAAATATGCTTCTTAGATAGAAGTATTGCTGTTTGGATGAGTAAGTTTCATTTGATCCAGGATTACAAATTTGGTTCATTTTCCCTGTTGCACTTGTGTTCTCTTTATGTTGGGGGGCATATGGTAAGGAATATCATGTTTGCTGCTTAGATTGAGAATTGCTACTTTTTACCTTGTGTACTGTGCGTGAGTCAAGTCTGAAATTTTTTCTGGAAGAGCATGCTGGAAAAAATAGGTGTTCCATTTGTTCAACACGTTTTAGCTTGTTTCAAAAAAAAAAAAAAAACTTTTAGCTTGGCACATATGAATAATCAAAATGTTCCATTTTTCAAGCTTAGTGATGGACATGTTTGCACATGGGTTTCTTTCTGCTGCTATTTGAACTGCAGGCTTCTTTGTTTTGGGACCTTTTTCTTTTTTTTTTTTGTATGCAAATATTTTGATAGACGTTGATATGTTGGAAATTGTATCATGATTTTCATTGATAAGTTCGTTTTAGTTATAGTGCACTACTAACTCGGGTAGTTTTAATATTCGACGTTGTTACAGGTAATAAAATGAGAGGTGAACCACTATAGGCATCTCAGCTTTGCCCTTAGAAATTAAGAAAGGGATATTAAAGGCCTTCGTCTAATTAAGATTTATCATTGGGATGGCCTGATCAAACTTGTTCTTGGGTTATATTATAATTTTTGAAAACAAATGTATATTCATTTGCTATGTTCTGCCTGTGCTCATTACTGGTCTTTTTTCCGACAGGCAAGTATTTATGGCTAGGAAAAGAACTGGGAAATGTTGCTTAAAGAAGATCCGTCATGGACAAATGAAAAAGGAAGGGTATTAATCTTTTTCTTTCGGTATCTTACCTTTACTCGTCTTATGTCAAATGCATTAAATTTCTCTATCTTGCAGTTCCAATAATTGCCCTTCGGGAAATAAAATTCTAAAAAATTAGGCATGAAATGTAATCAGTTTGAAAGAGATTGTGACTTCCCAAGGTATACCTTTGGTTTTCCTCGATAACCCTGAGCTGATATCCCTTTAAGCTTGTAGGAGTTTTGTAACCTTTTCTCATTACCTGATAATCTAAACTTTTGTTGAAGCCCCGAAGGAGATGAAGCCGGAGAGGACGGTTACTGGAAGTGTTCATTTCTCTTCTCTCTCTCTCTCTCTCTCTGTGCTGTGAATAATTATATATATATAATTCCTTTCAAACATGTGGAATCAAAATTATATGACGTTGGTTTTTCTTCCCAGGTGCGTAACAATAAGTACAAAGGCAACATTTATATGGTGTTTGACGTACATGGGACCCATACTTGACTGGCCTCGCGATGTCCTGGCTCAGTTCTCGAATTCCGCAAATTAAAGTACTGTAAACCTAGCTAGCAAAGATACTTATCTTCATGTGAGATAATTGATCCAATTTGCTTTGCAGCTTCACTTAATGGTATTTTTTCAGTGTTAATGAAGCAGCTACTCACGTCTTCATTACTGTCATGGTAACATTCTTCATAGGGATATCAAAGTCTTCCCCGAAGCCTCATTATGCCGAACTTCGTTTTAATCACTCAGAAGGATAATGAACCATTTGACTTCATTTATTTCAATTATATATATTTTTTAGTTCAACCTTCATAGGATAATGAGGCAACTTCAAGCTTGCTGATTTTGGGAGGCGATCCTTTTCTGGCTGATCAGGGAATGCTATCTCACAAACCGGCGCCATTACTTCTGTTGGTACACGTATTCCAGACTCTAATTGCATGGTTTTGTTAATTATCTCACTTTGTTGATAGTTTGAGTTGAAAACTGTTTGTTTTTTGCTGCAATTCCTCTCTACTTTATAATGGTTGATCAGCCTCCGAGCTGTTGCTTGCGCCACAAAATTATGGTCGGCTGTTGACATGTTGTCTGTTGGTTGTATATTTGCTGAGCTTTTATATGGGAAACCATCTTTACCCGGGAAAAATGAGGTTTAGCTTTATCAGAAATTATGGGGTTGTTTACCAAAGTGGAGAAAATGGAGATTTTCCAAAAAATAGAAATTAGGAGAGTAGAAAAAATGGAAAACTTGCTTACTAAATTTACTCCAAATTCTTATTCCATTTCCATTCCTCCAACCTTTCTTAAGGAATTTGGAGAATCTGAAAACCAACTTCTCCAAATGGAGAAATGGAAATACACGGGTGAGCGGTGCCGCCAGACGTCCCGGGTTTGGAACCCTGCTGGCTCTTCTTCTTTAGATTTCCATGTTTTGACCTTCTTCTTGAAATTTTCTTCCTACGATTTTCTTCTTCACCTTTGACGCTCTTCTTCACATTTTTTTTTTTTTAAAAACCTTCACATTTATTATTATTATTATATTATTATTATATATATATATATATAATATATATATTATATTATTTATTATTAAATTATTAATTCTTATTATTATATATACTATTATTATTATTATTATTATTATTATTATTATTATTATTATCTTTTTTCCTTTTTTCCTCCTTATGCACACAGATTTGTTGTTGTTGTTATTATTAATTATTATTATTATTATTATTATTATATATTTGTTGTAAAATGTACAAATACTATATAGGATGATTGTATTTAATAAAATTAGAAAATTAGAAAGAAAAAATGAAAAATTGGAGGAATGGAGAAGAAAACTGGAAATGGAAAAAAAACAGAGAAATGAAGTAATGGCCCCTAATTTGTTTTTTCCTGAGTGCATAATGGCTTTGCCCGTTAGTTCGTTGTAATAATGTAATTAGGTGATTGGTGGTCTCACTAGGCACATGGCTTCTATACCCTTAGTGGGATCATTTTCTTGACTTGACAGGAGATGATAATCTCTTAACATGAATAAATGGCATTCCTTTTGATTTACCTCTGTCAACTACTGCAAGTAAAGTTACTGACATTGTTTTTGAAACAGGATATCAACTATAACCATAATTTTTTTAGGGTGGCAAGGTGCCCACTGTAGTGGTTAGGGGTGCTGAGCATCCCCTCGCTATTTTATTAAAAATAAATTTGAAGTACAATGAGGAGGGGTACAAAGAGTCTAACCTTCTTAGCTAGGAAAAGCGAACATCTCGCCGTATCACAAGCTAAAGTGAGAAAACTATAATCACAACTTAATTTATACTTGAGGGAGTATAAAGCAATACATAAGGTCCGTAAGACACCTAGCAAAGTTTCTTTTAATTTTCTTTTTGACACTTTGTTTTCTTAAAAATTACTCCCCGTATGCGAAATTCTTTTATTACTCTGTAGTTACTGAAGATCAGTTTTCCTTCTTTGAACTTGTGTTGCAGCCTGAACAGTTGAATAAAATATTTGAGCTTTGTGGAACCCCTGATGAAATTAACTGGCCCGGGGTTTCAAAGGTTCCATGGTACAACAAATTCAAGCCAGCACGGCCCATGAAAAGACGAGTCAGAGAAACGTTCAGGCAGTTGAGTATACCATTTTCCTATTATACAATCATTTGAATTGCCTATCTGGCGAGATGCCCAACATATATTGTGAACTATTTACTTAATAATAAACTTCTCCACAGCTTTGATCGGCATGCTTTGGATCTTCTGGATAAAATGCTTACTCTTGATCCCTCTCAGGTAATTTTTGTTGCCATAATGTTTGTCAGACTATTATGGTTGACTTAGGTGTTGTATTTTATGAGAACAATTTTACTATCAATTACTCTAAACTGTGAAGCACACTGAATGTTATTAAGTTGGATTGAGTTATGTTACCCCGTATTTGTTAACCAGGAAGCTTACCCGATAAAGTTTAAAAAAATAAAATAAAATAAAATTGAATGTCGTATTCCTCTTTTCACATATTCCCATTGATCTCTTGTACAATATGGCTTGCATGTGAAAAGGACTTGGGAAGGTTTGCTCGACTACGTTTCTTTAGAGGCACATCTTGAATATAGATAATACAAACTTTTACCCAGCTGCATTCTAACTGTGCATTTTTTAATCAACGTTGCATAATTGCTTCTCAATTTGTGTAGAGGATATCTGCAAAGGATGCACTGGATGCTGAATACTTTTGGACGGACCCTTTACCCTGTGATCCAAAGACGTATGATAAGTGTCTTTACAGCTTGTGTTATTTCCATCCAATGGTTCATGTATAATTCGATTGCTGCTGCCTTTTATTGTTACAATATGTTCGTAAACTTTATTTTTTCCTCTTTTTAGTCTGCCGAAGTACGAATCATCCCATGAATTCCAGACAAAGAAGAAACGACAACAGCAGCGACAACACGAGGAGATGGCAAAAAGACAAAAGCTGCAGCACCCGCAACAGCATACCCGCCTCCCTCCCATCCAACCTGGACATGCTAATCCTCAGCACTGGAGTGGACCTAACAATCCCATGAACAATGCCCAGGCCACACTCTCTGCTGGACCTAGTAATCATCAGTATGTAAAGTCTCGAGGTCCTGCTGGAGGACAGGGCAGATACCCTCCAGGAGGGAACCCCAGCGGTGGATATTATCAAGACCGTGGGGACAAGGTGGAAATTATAGTAGTGGCCCATATCCACCGCAGGGACGAGCTCCTCCCTACCCTGCAAGTGGCGTGGCTAACAGTGGTCCACGGGGAGCAAGCGGTGGGTATGGAGTTCCTCCTAATACTCAAAGTGGTCAATATGGCGGTTCCAATACTGGCAGAGGTCCAAACCAAATGGGAGGTAACCGGAACCAGCAGTATGGATGGCACCAGTAGGCGTCATATGTACATGCAATGTAGAAGAGGATGTAATGGCTAGACAACAATGGTCACTGGATCAGAAAATTTTAAAATTGTAATAGAATGCTGCAAAGGAGATTTTTTTGTTTGTTTGTTTGTAGGAACTTGTGACTAGATATGTATAGATGTAGCTTTTTTGTCTGACTTACTCTAAATTTTTATTTTTATTTTTTCTAATCATCTGTTAGAGAAGGAATGTGTCAACCCTAATCTCCATTTGAGCAGCAATACAAGCATGCTGTGTTTTCATTTCCCTTTACATATTTGTAAAATCATCTGCATGTCTAAGAAAATGCACAAGGCTATTGAAAACTTATGCATGAGTAAGAACAAAGTCTCAAATTCCATGTTTGTTTTCCAAGATCTAAGAAGAATGTTTACTTGCATTCTTGCCTAGCAAAAAACAGGAGATCAGCTGTCTTCCATACTAGCTAACTGCTACTTGCCTACTTGTGTTTGGAAACTATTTAACCAAGATTTCCTTTTAAAGCTAATACTGGTCATTATATTCATGTAGGTTTCAACTTTCATGTATAGTCTAGTCTAGATATATATATACGATGCACTTCATCCCTGGCAGGACTCATCTGAGGTGGAAGTGTTTGGAGTAGCAAGAGCAAGCCAAGTTCCTTCTTGCTTAGGCATGGAGGCAGATTTGCTTGGTTCTCTTGTGATGTAGCTCTCCCCCTTCTTCGTGCTACCAATGCTAGTGCTTTCAGCTTCTACTGCTGCATGCTCCCCTTGATCAATTAGATCTCCCTTTATCAATTCATTGGTAGAGGGAAATAGCTGCATGGTGTGAGAATCAATTGAAGGGTGTTTTCTTTAATCTAAGAAGTGAACATAAAATAAGCCTATATAACTGAGTACTATATAATGATGAAAACTCACATTTGGCATCATAGGACTCAAGGTGATAGATTGTCTTGATGGTGGGGTTCCACAAAGTCGTCCTCCATTATTGAAGGGGTCGTTTAGGTTGATTTGATTGGTTGGAGTATACATGGAGCCATCTGAGACTGAGGATACAATAAGCTTAATGGGACGTCTTTCTGGCACAGGTTTGACAGGGGAAACAGGGCCACTGTGCTGGTGGGATGGAAAATAATTGGGTAGCTTTGAGGAGCTGTGGCAGTAGAGGAAGAAACTGAGGGTGTGTTGGAATCATGAACAGATCATCAACCTGGACTGGGAGGGGCTGCGCACCATGTGGGCCAAAGGAATGTCCCTTGGGCTTGCATATCCTGAAGCCACTCTTAAGCCTTTGTATCTTGGCTGCTTTTTCTTCACTTGCTGCTATTGTAGCCTTTTCTGCTGATGGTTTATCTGTAGTTGTTTGCTTATTGCACTGGCCACCAGTTGCTTGTGACCCATCCTCTTCCCCTGATAAAACAATTTCTTGCACCTGTTTGTTGCTTTTCTGCTCAACTTCACTTGACTTTTCCCCTTTTCAGCGTAGTTAACTATTGCCTCCACTAATGCAGAGAAAAACCTTTCTTTTTCTTCCAATTTGAATCAAAATTCCCAAATTTTTCTATATCCAAATTCATCATTAATTCATCCCTTCACTAATCACAATTAGCTAACTTAAGATGTTATGGCAAAGGAAGCATACAATTGCATATTGTAAAATATATTCCACATCAACTGAAAAAGAGGAAAGCATGTATCGCTAGATCAAGATCACAAGGCAGGAATATATATATAATACATAGTAGTAAAAAGTGATCAATTACAATCATGGAGTAGCATGAATGACAATCCATCATGTTAATAATCAACAACTTATTGTGTATTTGTGTTCAATGAATATAGTTGAAAAGGGTGATTAACTGAAAGTATTTATAAAAGTATACCTCCACTTTTGCCATAATAGCTGAGGTCATCAACAGGAGTTGCTCCTTGTACTTCTCCTGCAATAACCGAAGCATCAAGTATAGTTAATTAACATATGCATAGCTTCAATGTATTGATGATGTAGCAAATATACATCATATCAATTTGCTAGTATTTACCATTAGAACTAGTGAAATCTCAGAATCTTTGGAAATGACACTAACTGGGGTTCCTGTTGGTTTTTCTTCAATTGTAACTCCCGGATTTCTCTGTTCAAACAGAAACTAAGCAATTACTTCAAAGGTCATCCTTTCTAGAACAAACTAAATTGGAGTGTATGCTCATCCTTCCTCACCTTCTCAACCTTCTGACTTCTTCTTCCATTTGTTTTTTGGATAGTGCCATCTCCTCCGAGTCTCTATTATAAAGGATTAAAGTCTCATCACTCAAGATATATATCCAATATCAACAAAGTGTAAATATGACTTAATGTTAATTTCATCTTAAGTAGCTGTCTAACCTTTTCAGCATGGAAATCTCTTGTTTCAAGAATTTTAAACTCCTGAGCAGAGATGGGGTCAGGAGTGAGGCAATCACCAGGCTTCCAACCAGGTGGTGGAATCCAATAAGGATCATTCACACCAGCCTCCTTTCTAATATTAATCAATTCAGCACTCTCCAACCAATCTCCATGGCTCCCTCGGCATTGTGCCTTCTGCGAAAGCGCTCAGTCCCTCCTGGTGCAACCTTACCTGCCATGTGCTTGAGAAGGTGATCTAGCAAGCCTGTGTCCCCAATTCGCTTCCGTGCTTCTGTTCGAAGTTCAGGCCGAAGAATAGGATTATTAGCTGTTGCTCCTTTCACCCTCATCACCTCCAAAAGGTTCTTCTCTGCCAATTTATACCTTCACTTGTACACGCAGCCATCAGTTATTGCACATAAATTTATCAGTAATTACAGATTAGTAAATAATAAGATAAGAACTGCTTTATTTTATTTATTTATTTTTGGCAGTTTACCTTTCTTCTGACCATCTATCTTTGGGGTTTTTGAATTGTACTAGCAGCTTGCATTTGTTTCTCTTTATGTTATTCTTCAACTTTTGCTTCTCACGCTTTGCTTTCTTTGCCTTTCTTGTCGCAGTATGTCTCAAACTATACCTCTTTCTTTTGAAGATCTTGTTGGTCTCATCAGGACCCTCATCCTTGATATCTTCCTCCTGTTCTTCATCATCTTCTGCATCATTTTGTTCTTCTTCTTCTTCTTCTTCTTCCTCCTCTTCATTGTCTTCTTCTTTTTCAGCATCTATTACCGGTGCATTTCTTCATCTTCATCATCATCATCATCATCACCTTTGATAAAACTGGAAGATGAGTATTGCAGTTGTCTTCATGTGGCCTCAAAAATTTAACTTGCCGGCGAACTCCCCAACGAACCATCCCATTAACTTTGAGTTGCTCTGACAAGCACACGCCCTTACTAGCAGAAGAATCCTGAGAAAGATGATTCACTGAGGGAGAACTCACCAACCAGAAGCTCTCAAGATGTTTCTTCTCCGCGAACTCCTGAGAAGGAACTTGCCTGTAAAGCACTTTATATGCCAAAGCTGTTCCCATCACAAACTTCTCGTCCAAAGCTGGAACATTTCTCTCATGCTATTGCATAAGTATATTTGAAGAGATTCCAAACTTGGAAACCTTACTGCTACACTCAAGGCTGTCTTCTCACTAACCTAAGGAAAAAAGAAGATGAATGCATTTATTTGCTAAACCAATTAATTCAACTTTCCATATACATGTAAGCTAGCTAGGTATGTAAATCTTCATTTCTTACCATAACAACTCTCATGGACTTGAGTTGAACTGGAGTTCTTGGCGGAAGATACATGTGATCAACCTCGTAAATAGAACCCACTTCAATGTTAAAATTAGGTGCCGGATTTCCATGTTCTGCTGATCAATCAAAATATGAAAGGAACTAAGACATAAAGCTTTCATTTTCCTTACTAGCTAGCTAGAACTAACTCACTTTTTGTCAATCTAGAAAACAAAATCACAAAAAAAAAATAAAAAAAATTACTTGTTCAAATGGAGATGATCACATGGAAAGAAGAAAACATATGATTCAGATAAGGATAAATAAAAACACACAGTACAGTAACACTACCACTGCACTGCAGGGTACAGTTGTTGTGGCGTAGGGGCCATGGGAGAGTGTCTGGCATAATGGCGCCAACGAGCCTGTCACGCTACCATGATAGTCCATTTCTGCAAACATATATGTACATTCAGAACTACCATTCCCATCAGAGATCAAAACCCACTATTTACACAGTATTGCCAGCACATTTCTTCGTATTACACTTAAAACATATTATCACTACAAAGTATAATTCAGTGATTATATATATGTTATGTAAAATTTTAATGATCTGATTACATAATATGTTGTGTGTTCTTGTGGGCACAGAAAATAAAATACAAAAGTAAAGCGATAACAATGAACAATATGCATCATCAGAGAAAAATCTGGTTTTGTTGTTTGTCTGGACCAGTATGCAGCAAAACCCCACAGACCCAAAACGAAGCTGCATGAAATTGAGCGCGTGAATATATATATGTGAATCCGGCAATAGTTAAAGGCGCCGTGTCTACGATGGATATGAAGACAAAACTGGACAAACAAAAACACAAAATAAAAGAGGAAAAGCAAATTCATCTTTATGAGTGCATAACTGTACACATCTCTGAAAATACAACTTTTATTCAATGAAGATATATAAATATACGTAAAGTAGACATAGAAAGAATGCTTACAGGGAGGGTTTGATTGGCCATTTTGGATCGTTTCCTGTAGTAAGTTTCCCATGGTAATAGTCTGCAAAACACAAAACGAAACTAAAACAATGCTTGAATTGGATTGAAATATATATTATTCATGAAACATGTAAAAGTCGGAGGTTTTGGCTTTGCATTGATACATGAAAAAAAAAAAAAGTTGAAGGTCACTATCTACGTACAATCCCAGAGGAAGTGGCAAGGGCTGCAGTTAGGATTTCAGGAAAAAAGTAGAAAACCTCTGAAAACAACAGATTTCCCATATAGTGCGTAGCATTAAAAACTTTCAGCTGGAAAACAAAAAGATGAACATCCAGTAATAGAAAATATAACCAGACATCAACTCAACATGATACGGAGCTAGTACACCACTGGCCTGGCCTCTCATATGCAAACTCGACCATAATAACAGATAAAATAAGCAAGTATAGTATAAAAATACACATATATAGATCAAAGAAAATCGCAGAAAATTTGTATCTGATGAATCCGACTTCCGGAGCTCAGCTCACTGATCCATTATTGTTCGGACCGCAACACCCCGCCTTCTTCTCCGAGAAAACCAAACTGTTTTCCCGGAGAAAAAAAATGAAAAAACTACAACTGAAAAAAAACCCTAGCCATCATCAACTACTGCATATAATATATATACACACACCACGTACGCGACATACCTACATGTATATAGAGAGAGAGAGCGAGAATAATAACATTGTAAGATATAATAAGCAAGTATAGTATAAAAATACACATATATAGATCAAAGAAAATCGCAGAAAGTTTGTATCTGATGAATCCGACTTCCGGAGCTCACTGATCCATTGTTCGGACCGCAACACTCCGTCTTCTTCTTCGAGAAAACCAAACTGTTTTTCCGGAGAAAAAAAATGATAAAACTACAACTTAAAAAAACCCTAGCCATCATCAACGAACTACTGCATATAATATATATATACACACACCACGCGACATACCTACATATAGATACAGAGAGAGAGAGCGAGAGCGAGAATAGAGAAATGTTGATCGGCGAGCTGGAGCTTAGAAGCAGGAGGCTTGAGAAGTACCGATTCTGAAGGAGTGAGATTTGAGCTGTGTAAACAAGTTATTCCTTAAGCAATATTCCAGCAGAAGCTAGCAAAAATGGAGGATAAACAAGCTATAAAGTGAAGAATATTGATATTTTTCTGAGGAATATTTAGTGAATATGTGTTGAGTATAAGCTAAAAGGAGAGAATGATGGAGGGTGGTAGAAGGTATATGGGGCGAGAGAGGAGCATGGTGGTGGTAGCAGAAGTTGCAGGCTGAGCAGCTAGCTGAGTACTGAGGGAGAAAGATACGATTGCAATAACGGCATTCGTGCTGCATGTCACGCGCCCGGTGGTCCCATCCAGTGTAATTACCACACTGCCCTTGCGCTCAATTAGCATATATGTATAAAAGTTGTTTAGTAACAACAAGTTTCAAATTTGGCTTTATGTGAGAGATGTTTATTAATTTCTTTTTATTTGAATTAATCAATTATAGAAAATTTAGAGTAGAATATTGATGATTTTAGATTACAAGTTTAATTTTTATTAATATTTTCTTAATCAATTTAAAATTAATGTATTATCATGTTTTAATTGTTTTTTCTTGAATTATTCGTCAAATGAAAGGGAAATGATTATGTGTCTTTTATTTCTTTTAGATGTAATGCAATATTTTTTTTTTGAATGCAGATGTAATGCAATATAATCTCATGAAAATGTTAATAATCACTCCATTTAAATATATTATTATCTTTGTGGACCTCGTGTACAAATTAAATATTGTGTAATATTTAAAATTAAGTGACATTCCTTTGTAATAATAAAAATTAGCCATTAATATATGAAATCAAAGTATGTTTTGGGTTTTGGACCCATAATTCAATGTTGATAATAAGCACAATAATAGCTTTAAAAAGGTAGAAAAATGAGTGTAACATGATTATTCATTGTGTGTTACATGGTTAAACATTTTTTGAAATTATTAATATAGGCTTTATTTTAAGGTGTGTTTAGAAACTCGAAAATTATTTTGGCAAGGGGAGAAAATGACTTTCAATGGAATTGAAATTGATTTTCGGTCTAAGGGAAAACAAAGTCAATAACTTTTTGGAAAATAACTTCTTTTGTAGGGAAGTCATTTTTCAAGATTCTCATTTATCCTCTTGCGATGCTTCTTCATCTTTCATAGCTTGACTTCTTCGTCTTCTTACTACCAAAGAGAAACCACAACTTCTTCATCTTCTTGGACTAGTAAATTTGTTTGGCTTCCGAATTAGTTAGACTTAAATGAATCGTCGCAAATTATTCATGGATCAAGATCCATCGCGGACATTGTAGACCTTAGTCTAGATACACATATACAATTAACATATTATTATATACATAATGATAACATTGTGTGCCATTAATCTAGATCATGATTCACAATGTTCATGATAGATCTTAATGCACGATATAACCATTGATTAGTCACGACAATAACTTTTAACATATATATAGAATATATATATATTTGAAACCAAATATGCAATTAACATCAAATACCACAAGTCCACAAATCCAATTACTATTTCACATTTAACGAAATAATTAATTAATAACCATACATTACAAATATACCTTTCTAACATCCTAGGTTGTAACCATTCAAAAAAGAACAACAAATCTGCAACTACTCTCACCTAGCTAGCTATATATCTCTCGAGAATCTGTTAGCACAACCAAAACCATTTTCTGTGTTATGCCACCATATGGGAATATGGGAAAAATAGATAAGGCTCCTTGTCACAACCTTTGTGTCTTCATGATTCCTTCTTCCTAACACGGTATGGGAATTTTTGGTAAATAGTTATGCTAGCAATAACCAGTGGAAGTGCAACAAGACAGTACAACGAAGGAGGTTTTCCATCAAAGATGAACTGCAGTAAACCTGTAACTAGAAGTGCAGACACACGACACAAATCCCTGCATGTAATGATGTAAAACAACAGTGGGCCGGGAAGCATAATACATACAATAAATACAGAAAGCAAAATATATCAGATGTCAAGAATTAAGATGTATAGGGAGAAAGGGAGAGAAAGGGGGAGGTGGTTGTTTACATATATATACAAGTGAATGGTACTTGCCTTTTTTACTCCACCGGCGTAGGTGGTAATAAGACCAACCAGGATTCCACCACCAGCATTTAGTACCACAGGGATCTGAAAAATGAAGCAGATAAATATTACCTTCGAATTTATGGCACTCTCGAGTAGTTTGTTAGTCATTTTTAGCTTCATTTTCTTTCGTTCCCTTATATATAACGATATGATGGTCCTTTCATCTATTTGCAATGGGACAGAGCAGATGTCTGTTTCAATT
Source organism: Ipomoea purpurea (assembly GCA_009835305.1). NCBI lineage: Eukaryota > Viridiplantae > Streptophyta > Magnoliopsida > Solanales > Convolvulaceae > Ipomoea > Ipomoea purpurea. Next base: position 58,045 of record VALG01000949.1, read on the forward strand.
CAACATTCAGATTCCAACTTTGTAGATTTAAAAGCATCCAAAATAATAAGATGCATTGTAAATGCAATTCAGTTTTATCCAAAAAAAAAAAGAGATCGAATCATAAATGAAGTATGGTATGAACTAAGAAAAGAGTTACCAATGTTAATGGAGTCCAGCCATAAAAGAATCCAAGTTGCCTGATGGCTTCTCCATCTGGAGACTTAAAGGTGCTAGCCAGCAAGCAAAGACTCCCTATTATGGACATCTCCACAGTCATCAGGTAAGAACTGTGTTTCTTTACCTGTATAGCGAGAAAGGAAAGAAAGGGTGTAAAGGAACAACCATAAACAAATTTTGGCAACAGGAAAGAGGTAGAGCAAAAGTCTGCTTAATTGCCTGAGTGGCCCATTGGCAAAATGCAGAAGCCAGACCAGAGAGTACAGAAGCTACCAAGACTGGAACAATTCCAAAGAATAAGATTTCATCAGGATTATTACTACCAGATTCATTATTCGAGCCTTCACTAACAGTTAGAAGGACAGCTGCAATGATCAACAACAAAAGAGCCCCAATTTGTTGAAGTGATTGATTTTGCCTAGAAAAATTCAGAAAAAAAGAAGGCCCATCAGAGATGCCAAAGTACTAATTCTGAAGTGAAATGAACAATGGCAGTTTGGTAGAGCTAAGATATCATATTCAATATAGCAACATTTTGAAACTAGTAATGGAAGTTGGATCTCAGAAGGATGCAAAATAAACACATACCTCAATATTACATATGCAAACAGAGCTGTGAAAAACAGCTTGGTTTGGTTCAAAATTGAAAAGGTGAGCGAATCAAGATTTTTGTAAGAAATCTGCAACAAGCTATTCTGGAGTGCATATATAGTTGCTGGTAGTCCTGAAGCAGTCAAAGAGCCAACCAAATTCCACTGCGTGTATAATTTCTTCACAGTTCCTTCTTTTGCTATGAGAATAAAAGCAACAAGTAACCTGAAAAAATGAATGTCAATGCCCACTACTATACATACAGAGCAATGAATTGAAATGACTTATGAGTCAAGTGGAATATGGGAGTAAAAGAAAAGTAGGAAAATATTATGTTACCTTGACTATTTCACATGCTAAAACAGATACGTTACAGTCACTTCTCGCCTGCACGACAATTATTACATGAACATCTGGACTTTTGCCATTGTTGTAATTACAGATCAAGGTAGGCAGTGTTTATCATGGGAGACAGAAAAAGCTATGGAGTATTTAATTTATTTTTTATTATTGTTATTATGGTAACTGGCTATCATTAGAATAGAAACAGGCATGCTTAATTCAAATCAGGGATCTTTGATTCTTTGAAAGCAACACTACCTCCACCAATATACACAGAAAACAACAATCACACCATGCATGGGTTGAACTTGATAGGAATTTGAATGCCAACTTGAATATATATGCATCCATGGCAATGTTATAAACCAAAACATGAAAATGCAATCTAGGATTTCAGTAGATACAATGATAGATTCAGGTAAAACAATTGAATTGAAGCTAGGACACGATCGGAAAAAGAAGGAAAAATAAAATTTAAGCACATGATCGACATTAAGAAGTTGATGATACGAATTTGCATATATAGGTAAGGATCGGAACATTGTGGAAATCGAATAATAGCATTGAGCGAAATTCGAACCCTATGAAGCGTTTGGAGATGAGCGCTGAGCACCGTACTGGAGGGTAAGCAGTAGCGAGAAAAGCCAGACTTTGGAGCTTTTGTTTGCACTCTGGCTCTCTATGCCTAATATCGGAGCTTTGTGAACATTCTGCGGCATTGTCGGAGACCCGAAAGGAAGCACGAATTCTAGCGTCGCCGGTGATCAGGGCGGTCGGAGATGAAGCACAGATGCGGTGATGTCATTCAGTTTTGGAGGAACGAATCGTTTTTGTGATTTTCAGTTGTTTTGGTTAACGACTTGCGGAAAGGTCTCCATTGTATAATTTACATAAGATATGAATTCATTGAATGTGTATCTATTTGTAACGGCATAACTACTGAGTATATATGGTTATACTATTTGCTTTATTTCAAAAATATATATAATATATATATATCTTATATGTATATATATATATATATATATATATATATGTAGTGTATATATATAATGTATATGGTGGGTATATTAGATATAATCTAAATTTATTTTATTAAATGATGCAACTCCAAACAAGTTAGTTGGATATTGATTATAATTGTAATGTTTTCAAGTTCAACTTTTTATTTGGGAGTGACTATTGGCTTCTTAGTTTGAGTCGGTCACTTATGGGCAACTTAGACTGGTTTATCTCATTGTAGTCCTTTGTCGATTAAGATCACAATGTAAGACAATATACATTCTTGCAATAGTTTGCAGGTTCCCTTTGGTAAATTAAACCGAAGTAAGAGTTTAGAATATAAATAGAAATTCTTATATTGGTAAATAATTAAAGTACACTGTGATTGAAGCTCAATTGGTCTTAAAAGATCGAATAACTCCAATTAGTTTACAATACTATTCATATACAAAGTAGAAAATGTCTTGTATATACAAGAGCGGTCATATTTATATTCAAGTCTACAACCATTGTCACAGCTCTAATGTGGTGTGATTCGGTTGGAGGATGCGGACTCCCAATCAAGCGTGTGACAAGCAATAGTTATGTCAAGAAACTATGGTGAGTTATAGGTTGGATTAAATTAGCATATATGGCTAAGCAAGTGAGTTTGACGGTGGTTCTCGATCATTTTTTGTGGGTTAAGTACTTTAAAACATTTATTTGGACAAATTCTTTGAGTTAGTGGACCAATTGAACTATCTTATAATCACAATTCACACAAATATAATTTTATTTACACAAATATTTGTGTGAAACTGTATCACATAAAAATAAATATCAAATACAGATATGTAATATTTGTATGAACAACAAGTATTATATTTTTACTAAAAAATATTAATTAATTTTTAAAAATATTATTGAAAAAGGTAACACCATTATTCATTAACACCTAACAAGTATTACAAATTTATTTAAAAAGCATTAATCTTCACTCATTAAACAATTTCACATAATACCAACCGTTCTGTCATTTTTTTTTTAAGACAAGGATTAATATATAGTATCTAATATTGCTTAATTTTTTATTCCAAAGGCCAGAACAATAAATAAATAAATAAAAAGATCGAGTCAGTCGCGTAAGCCGCCGGTTTCTGGGACCTAATTGCGGCTGAAGATCCCAGATACCCCCAAGCTGGGACCCGCCGACACGAATCTTCCGCACTAGCGTATAATTTAACCCTAGAATCACACATAACCCGGAATCTTTTGAAAGCCAGCGGCTCGCCGGGTCAAGCCACCGGTTTTTAGAGGCTCATAGCGGGCGGCTCAGCTCTCAGCAGCCTCCAGCCTCCACTTCCATTTTCATTCCAACCTATCCTTCTCTCCCATAGGTCCTATTCAGACATATAGATACGCACTACAGATAACTTGAGAGAGAAAGCAAGAGAGAGAGAGAGAGGCGCCGCCATGTGTGGAATACTTGCAGTGTTCGGTTGCACAGACAACTCTCAGGCGAAGCGGTCCAGAATCATCGAGCTTTCTTAGGAGGTGTGTGTTCAACTTTGGATTCTCATTTCCTTTCAATGTCTGTGAGTTTAATGTGGAGTTCAGCTTTATAGGAAGCTTGGAGTTCCGTTGTTATAGGAAGCATGGTTTTAATGTTTACAGTTTATTTTTCATCGGCAAGTACTATTTGTTTATTGGACTTTTAATTAGTTGGAGTTATGATTTTTGTCGCGTCAGTTCTTGTTTTTGTCTTTCCCAAAAAAGTATAAAAAAAACAGAGGACAAAAACAAATATATTCCTGAAAAGTAAGCAAAATGAATGATATACAGTTTGTTAGAATTATTGTTCAAAATTATGTTAAAAAATCGTATGGTGGTGTTTGTAATAATATGTGCATGCTTGCCTGCTGGGCTAAATTTGTACCGTGATACCATTCATCTGACGGTCTCGTATGCGAGTGTCTGCAGAGTAGTTACAATTAACTGATGGAATTATAATCTGATTTTATTTTTAGTACCAGAGAGAATTTTGTTTTTTAACTGTTGTTAAAGAAATGAGAGCACTGTTGCTGAGTTGAGAGCAGTAGAGGTATTGAATTCTAGTGAGAGTATAGGGGGATACAACATATACTGTGCTTGGTGTGATTAGGAGTGAGGAAGCTTAGTAATGCTTAGGTATGTATATAGTCAATATATATGTGTAGAGTCGGTGCTACGTTAGCTAATTACTGAAGTAATTTGTATGTACTTTGAAATTAACATATATTATATAATTATGTATTTGTAATGTATAATTTAATTTAACGACTATATCACTCAGCAGATTAATGGATGGCAGAAGCAGCTACCAATTACAAGCGAAATAATTGCAATTATTGTAAATTCTCATCTAAACTTCTCATTATTTGGAAATAGTGTCTAAGTATATCATACACAAAATTACTGTCTATCCCAATATATAAATTAGAAATCAAATGGATACATTGTATAGAAATAATAATAGAAAATATATGTAGATGTAAGAAAAGAACTTTAAAGTTTAATCACCTACAGATTAGAATGAAATTCCAGACTTGTAAGATGTACGTCTATTTATTAAATTATGTATTCATCGTTTAATAACTGTGTAACTGTTATGAGAATGAGGATCGCATTAATGCCACATCAAGGAATGGACGTCTAAATTTGGAAGTGTGAGTGCATATTGGCCCATTGAAGGATGGATTTTTCTCTGGTGGATTGCTCTCTACTTATTCATCACAACAGTAGTTAGAGCATTAGCAGATGACATGTACACTTGATTTTGCGCAGAGGCTACATACTGGCAGCAGTGTGTTATCTAATCGACTTTTACGGAGGCGTGTCCTCAGCTGTGGAAAGAGAAGACCCTAGGTATATTAGATCCGGATCAAATGAGGTGTCTATGCAAGGTTATCTAATTAGAATCATACAAGGTTTGCCATTAAATATGGTATTCCCCATTGTAGAGTTTTTATAGGATTATGTCCTATATATCTCGTGGATCTTGTGTGTTTATAATGGGTTGTTACCAGATACATAATGCTTGGATGAGGTGGGGTGTCAAGGCGGTAGGTAATGAATAGGATGTCGGTGGTATGGGTAGTATTAAATGGAAAATAAGAAGTAGATCAATCTAGGTTGATTTCTTGACGTCTGACTGGAATACAATCTTGTGGGATTTTCATCCGGGTGAGCTATTTGTATAGAAGATACAGAAAATGATAAAATCTACTGTGATTCCTTGTCTATGCTTATTACGTGGTAGAGGTGGAGCTGAACAGAAGAGGTTAGTGGAAGAAGCGAGAATAAGGGAAAGGAGATTGTACTTTTCGTTGGCACAGGTTATATGTCTGTTGACATATGCTACTTTAGTGGCTTCATTATAGTTTGAGTAATGGTAAACGGATGTGATAGGAACTGAGAGATTTATAGGCAAGTGTCTGTGTTAGTGAATTATATTTATTGTCTACTTTAATGCAGGTCATTTATTTGAGTAAAGGAGGCGATGGATATAGGACATTAACCAACGTTTGTTGGATTCAAAGGTGTTTGGTTCAGGGGTTTTTGTATAGTTATTACAATTTACGATATTCTATTTAGTTGAGTTGATGCGAGTTGAAGGGGATAGGTTTTGCTAGTGATATCTCTGTAATCAGTAGAGTCATATCTTGTGTAACTGAACTTTGCACAAAAGCTATCTCCACTGAGTGATCTAGGAGTAGAAAATCCGAGAAACGTCTATGAGGATTTTATGATTACCAGTTGTTGGGTTACGAAAGGGAGAACGGTTAAACAATGATTGATGCAACGTCTTCGCATGGTTTTACTTAGGGAACTATTACGATTAGTGGGATATAATTTCTAGGCCTAGTTATTTAGATAGAGGAGTGCGAACAGGGTACATTCAATATCTCTTCGTATTCGCTCTACTCTAATCTAAGAAAACTAGAAGTCAGACCCTTTACTTTAAAAATTCACTGTATATGACTGGAATTCGAGTGAGAGCATCCATCTGACAACAATATGTCATCAAGTGCTATTTGTAAAGAAAAGAATACATCTAAATATAATCTGTTAGATGTTTTGATTCTTAGGTTTCATGTATGGTGTTTTCAATAAGGTTTTAGATGGTCTATTGAAGAGTGATTGGAATTTAATATGTAACTCAATGTTTACTGCGGGAAAAGGTTCCTCTTCATAGGCGTCATTCCTTTCCAGTTTAAGTATTAAGGGCTGCAGTACGAGCATATGCTGGTAGATGTAGGTAATTATTGCACATCCTCATTTACATGGGATATACATGTATAGCGTGATGGGAACGGTGTTACAATCATTCTCACCGTACGTTGGCGAATTCCATCTATTATAACTAGATGGAGAAAAATTTTGACATAATCTTTCGAGAAATGGGGAAAGATTTGGCTATTGTTGATGGTGTAAGTGTTTTCATGAGTCGAAAATAAGGTAATATGTGGTCGTTGGAAGGAAATGATTCTGGAAATGTTTTACTGGAAATGAGTTATTTTTCGGAAAATTTTTTTTGGTTATATATTTGTTTTTGTGTGTGTGTTGTTTTTTGGATAATGAGTAGATCTGTATTTTACTTGAACTATTGCTTATATCTTTTATTTTATTATAAGAAAATCAGTCATTGAAATGTGTGAATAGGAGAAGATTTTTTGTTGAGTGATGTTGGATTGGTATTATAATATTAACTTTTATATAGGTTAAATTGTGAAGTTTTTCAAATAATTGATGAATGTTAAGTATAAATTCTAATAGTGCTTCTTTATGTACATCGGCGTAGTAACAAGGTAGGTAGGTTTCATTGCTGCCAGGTGTATGCTTACTTTGTAGTCAGTCGGCGTTTTCCGTTAATTTTTATTATATTGGATCTGGGATAATGGATTATTGAATAATATATATTATTGGTGGTAATGAGATATGGTGAGCTATCTGCTCACAGCTTCTAATGAAGGTGTCGGATATGGTTAGGTCGCTAAATCAAAATGATGTTAGTGGTGATGGTGCAGTAGCCCATTTAGATACTTGTATTACTCCAGTGGTGGACATTATCTTCAACAATTCGCGCATGGGAATGGCGGTGATAATGTACTTGTATGATGGGTCAGCGGCAGCGGACCGGTGATATGTAAGAGGTCTTTAATCCTATGGTGGTGGTTCTTCCCAAGGGTTGGCCCGCATATTTTGTTTATGTCTCCACTTATCAAAAAGCTTACATGGCTAGTGTGATAGCGGGCAGGTAGTGGTAGTTGGCATTGTGAATGTGTTGTGTAGTTGACGAAATGGTGTGGTGGATGTTGGAATCGATATATACTTCAACAATATAAAAATGATTTAAAAGAAAGGTTTTCTTAGGTGTTGCCTGAAAAAAAGGGGATACGGACTTACAGGGTTGTATGGTAGGTGATGTAGCCGCGATGATGCGGTACTTAATCATGCAGTGGATGTAAACTGTGAACAAGAATTGAATACTGTTTATTAGACAAAGTCGGCATAGATTTAAAATGCACTCCTACTTAATTTTGCTTTACTCTGCAGCGGTTTTTCCTGGTGTTGTTTCATTCAGAAATGAAGACCGTTGAGTGATGATTGTTGAAAGATTCATGAGTTTCTCTTCCTGGACATATGGTATATATTCAAGGCGGGCAGGAACCAGTTGGGTATGCTGATCTTTAAGCTGATGGCTACCATGACATTATGTGCGGTGAAAGGTTTGATGTTCAACAGGTGGGGGTGGGTTGGATTAATGTAGTTGCTGTTGTTGGTAGAGATAGTTTTGGTGGTGTTAGTCAAGAGTCAAGGTTTGATGTCTAGTGTTGTCCGGCTGTTGTGATGGTCTGGATCGTAAGGATTGCATTCCCATGGATGATGTTGTACTCATTAGGTAGCGACAACTGTGAGCATATTAAAAATGCGTTATATGTGCAGGTTAATTTACTAGTATAAACTGCATAGTTCAATTTTCAGAAGTTCAATTATTCGTTCTGAGTGGATTGTTGTTGAAATGTTGTTCAGAAAATCAGTTATTGTGTAGTCAGGTGAGTCAGGTGGCGTTGTTTATGGTATCTTTCAATCACATTGAGTATTCACTAAAAATGGCGTCAGCATCTGTCCTTAGGGCCTTGGAGTTAGGATATTTAGGTTAAGATATGGGTTTTATTTTGCGTAAGTTTGTTGTTGCTTCTTGCAAATGTGGACACAGCTTTTTGCAAAACTTTTGAGGAAGTTTGTGTGAAGCCATATTTTTATGCCTTCAGGGAGTGCTCAAGCTCCGGTATTGAGTTATTCTCTTGGCATGTGCGGGGGAGGTGAGATTCCGTGGTATAAGATGGTGTTTGGCGGCACGGTATTGTTTATGAGGTACTGTCGGTTCGTAGGTAGTATTATTGCCTCACAGGGAGCTGCGGATGGAAGAGAATGGTACAGGATGCTTCGCGGTGGTATAGCCCGATGGTGTTGTGTGAAGAGTGGTGCTCTTGGTTGGTTCGGACTCGCAGTTCATTGATCCCTCCTGCTATTTTAATCGGCTGGGTGGTATTAGTAGGCGGCCTATCTGAGAAGTATATATTTCTAGGAATTGTCGGGTAGAGTGGTCTGATAAGTGGTGGTGGTATTGGAGGTGATAATGGTGTTGTGGTTACCCTTGTGGCTGGTACTGTTACGTGCCTTAGGATGTTATTCCTGCTATCCTTTTTGGCTACTCTACCCAAAGAGTACAGAAACAACAAAGGATCCTCTTCCTATGACTCGTTGGCTGTACTTTAAATCTTGTACTTTTAGGGATAGGCGTGTGTGGGCAGTAAATGAGGTCCTAAGCCTTGAAGAGATCAGTAGTATTGACCTTTGAATGGTGTGTAGTGGTGATATTTTTTTTGCTTATTTAGTTCTTCTTTTGACCATGTCCTTTTTTTTTTATCCAAATATATTTTCCATTATTTTATCATTAAGATGATCCCAAAATTAATTGCAGACCCTTATAACAGTGGCGAACTGAGGACGACCTACGTCATGTCGGAAAAGTGCGTGGACTTTATTGTCCCGTAGTGCGAAATTCTTCGAATACTACGGTCACTATGTGCAGACTTATTACTGAAAGGAGTGATCGCCCACGTTCGAATAGAAAT
>VALG01000951.1:4926-17562 GCA_009835305.1 Ipomoea purpurea
ATTAAAAGGCAAGAATAGAATGAAATGAGATAGTGGGACATAAATAAACCAAAAAAAACGTTTCTCCTATGAATTACTAAATCAATGAGATATTAGAGTGGCAATATTGGATACTTGAAATACACAACGTGTACTCCCGCCCCATAATTAAATCGTCCCATGCCTATCTGAGTGAATCGAATGAGAAGAGTGAAAAACGGAGGCGATCGAACTAACCCTGTTAATTTAGTATAGCATGTCCCAACGTAACAATGACAATTACAAATATTGTGCACACAAAAGGTAAGAATAACAAATAAACAGTAACAAGTAAGGTGATGAATAGGTTATAATAGCGGAGGTCCTCTAGTGAAGAAAACGTAAATAGTGTCTAAGAAGTCAATATAGTGAAGATGAGGTGGATTTTAGGAAAATTAGGTTTATAAAAAGAAAAAAGTAGGAATAAACTAATAGAATAGTTGAATCATTAAATTACAAGGTAGTTTTCGTTGTGAATTTAGGATATTTGTTTCCTTGTGTGGAAGTACCGATAAAAAATGGATCAACAGATGGGGCTTCCATAGAGGGTAGGTTGTTGAAATAGTAGCAGCTGAGAATTTTACGGGATGGGGAAAGGATATAGGTAGAGTAAACGGTTAATTGAAATTTCGTTTAAAGGAAAATAAAACAAGACTAGAATTTGATAATTTATATACGTCAGAATGTGATTATTCTATACAAATCGAGAGAATGTGAGTCCGTATTCAATCTTAATTGGATATTTTAGTTGTTGATTTTAAAAAAATCAGATATAATCTGTTTAAGCCATAGTATAAAATATCCTTATCTATATTTTTATCTGAGGGAGTTATATACAGTTGTGATCTTTAAATTTATTCTTTAATTTAGAGAACCAAATACGGAACTAGTACCAAAGTTAAGGAATAAAACCAAAAGAAATTACCTTAGGTAGCATTAAAATTATAATTAATTAATAGTCAATATGGAGTTAATGGATTTTGGGTTGATATTATTTTCTTAATTGAAATCCTTACCTCTTTATGGATGAAAAATTTATAAGATAGCAAACCGAAGACGATATCAACTGTCTACCAAATGAGGGGGTTATGCACATTGTTGTGCCTTATTGAAGTTAATATTTACAGCTCAAGAATAGATACCTTAACTGCGTGCTTTATAAATTTTTTAAAGCTATAGACTTAATATATTATCGTTTTGGTAAATATGTTGACCTTAATGAGATCAATAATTCAATGTGTCTATAATAGACAGAATAGATTCTTTGAAGAGGAAAATGTGCTATTCTAATTTTAATTGATCTAGGAGCTACAATGACGGTTATTACATTAGCTTAATATTGTGTTCCTCAACTTTAGGGTTTACTTCTTATGTAATTACTCAGAAATTTATTTTAATAGATTACGTAGATTTGCGAGAGCTCCTAGGATATATAGTATTTTGGATGATTAGCGTCTTCAGTAGGTTCTTAAAGAGCTTTTCAATCCCGATCTATTGGTTCCTTTGACAAACGTTTTATCCTCCCTGAAAATCTTGGTGGCCTATAACTTGAGTCTAATTCGTTAATCGTGACATCCTACATGGTATAGATTGTTCCATGGTGCCAGTGTGCGTCAAGGTTTTAGTAGGATGTACTTGGTGGTGCATGGTAGGTTACAATTTTACAAGGAATCCCATTTACTTCACAATTCCGATTCGTAATTCTGATATTCCAAAAAACACTTAAAACACGTGTACAAAACAAAAAACTTAGTGCGATACATAAGATTAGTGACCCGTCACTACTACATGAGGAGGCTTAAGAACGCCATTGTACATTGGGCCGTAGTGCGGTCTCCTGCAAAAGTCCTTTGACAAAAGGACCAGGTCCGTCAGCCGTTGGGGACTCGGGAAAATGCTAGGAGAGCATGTCCTCGGAAGACCCAAAAAACAAGGTACCGATTCTGTCCTGACATCCTGCCTTTGTGCACAAAGGGCTGAATAATGTGTGACCATGTACACGTTTCATTGAATCTTAAGAACGAGTCCTAGATATAATACTCTGTATGTTCGTTCGCTTAGTAGGTCGGGTAGTTCCAATTAGAGCAACCTCGTCATCTTCACCGGTGTAGTTTGGTTTAACAACTTCCCGTCCTCCTTCCCTTGCTTGATTTTAAGGGTAAGCCCTCTTGGTTCTTCTTGGATTAGGTGTCCCCAGTCTTGGTTCAAATCTTTGGGGCTGAGTGCGTGTGCATTTCCTTCCTTGGATGCTGTCGTTGATGCCTTGACGTCGTATGTTTGGCGACTTTTGCGTGTTCACGTACTCTTCACGGGCCTTAAACATCAAGGCCTTGTCATCCAAGGTACAGTTTATTGTTGTGAGGCCTAGTTTAGGGATGGCTTCCCATGTGTTGTTGCTCCTTATTGTTCCTATCGCCATCCTTTTCGGTGTTCGTGCATGTTAGGAGGGGTGTCGGTTGGTACTAACGTTACCCGTATCCTTGCATTCAAATGGGTTTCCAGTCCTCCCGGCTAGGTAGTTGCGCCCCCCATTTGACCGTTCGAAAGGTTCGCCTCCATGCTGCGGCTTCCCCACTTCTGTTACTTCTTCTTTCGGGTTTGTTCTGGTTCCGCGTTTGGATGGTGGAGTTCGCTAGAGGATCGGACTGGATAAGCTTCTTGAAGTGAGGTCTGTTCCTAAAGTGCTTTCGGGTTTGAAAGTTGAGGCCCTGATAGGAAAACTCTCTAAACTCCGGTTACCGTCGGTGGGCTAGTTCTAGTGGTGAAGAGTGCTCGTTCAAGGAACTCGTTTTGTATCCAATGACGGTAGTTTGCCGCTTGTCTTGATGGAGAACTCCCTTGTACATGGATGGCTTTACGTGTTGGATATGCTCTCGAAGTCGCGCTTGAGGTTTCGCGTTGACCGTTCTTGTTGTAAGTGGGACCTCGTTGGATATCCAGGAGATCGCCTCCCGTGTCCGATATAGAACGGCTACCTCCACGCGGCGTTCCTCTGGGCGTCCTAAACTATCGAGGATTTTGTCGAGGGTTCGGATCCATTCTCCTAGGATTACGGGATTCCTCTCCCTGAGGATGTGGGTGGTCGATGGTTAGAGACTTGTCGGGCGAAGTCTGGTTTGCGTTCGACGGAGAGGTGGGGGATTTCTTGTACGTGGTTGTCCAGCGGGTGCGGGGTGGATCGTCCTTGTAGTCGTGCCCCTAGGCACTCCTAGTTGGACCCCGGTTGTTACCCATAGTGGGTCCTTTTTGGATTTATCAAAGATACCTGTGTCTTTGAACAGGCTATACTATGTGGTGTTCCCTGGGCATTCAATTAACGAAATGATCTTGTAGTTCGGATTCGTTTTGCGAGGAGTTGGGGTGTTGACTGTCTATCTTGTTGGCGGTGCTGGCTGGTCTTTAGGGCATTTCCATTGTAAGGTGATGGGTCAGTGTGCTGCCCCTTACCTTGGTGTGGTAAGCGTAGGGGTTCTTTAAGTCTGGAGGATATGAGGGAAAGGTTATGTGTGTTATCTCACCCGGCGGCTAAAAAAGCAGTCTGAGTCCTTGTTATAGGTACCAGAGTCAAGCCTATGGTCTAAACGTCCGGTCATATGGTCTTTATCGTAAGGTCAACTTAGGTCTGATAGCAAAGTAACACCCCAAGATTTTAGACTTTTAAGCTTATAATAAAGGTGAATCTTATTAATCCCAGATAATAGTAAGTGTTCGGGGTCTATGCCACTGGGCCTAGAGACGAGATGCAAGGCTACTACTAAATATCTCCAAAAAGCATAAAATGATAAGGCACGAGGCGAGGAAACTAAAATCTATTTCTACACTCGAGTCTTACGCGTCCCCCCCCTGTGACTTAATCTTCCTGTGCATGAAAGCAAATACCCAAAAATAATCTGTTCAGGCGGAGAATGCTGGTAACTCCACTCCCAAAAAAAAACGCCGTTACTACGAGGCGATACATATAGAATATATGTAGTATATGAAGAAACCAATTGAGATGAAGGATTATCCTAGGAACTTAGCTTTGAAACGGGGCGACCAACGTTAGGCGACGAAGCCATGTCATAACTCACACTCCAAGCAGTCACAATAGATAAGGCGTTAAGGCCAGGATAAGCGATGATATAATCAAAACTAAACAGTCTTAACCAAATCTTCGGTCCTCTATTAATGAGTAGTCATAAACCAACAATTCTCGCGAACATCTCAAACAGTAGCACCCTTTGTTGGCGCAGGAGGACAAATCGCATGCCGATGACATGAGGTCGCGCATATAGCTCTGCACGGCCCCCGCAGCACCCTGCGGACCGTATCCAGCCAGGAGTTTTCATTGCTTGGCTCACAAAGTTACCAAAGCGATAGAACGTGTCTCTGATGAGACAGGAAGCCATTGATTTAAGCCGGTCCGAACCCAATTGTTCCAGGGTCATCGATTGGAGTCAGAGAATCCATCTGCTAACACGCAGAGCTTCTGGGTCGCTGGCCAGGTAACTCATCTGACTGCCGCCAGGAAAACCATCTGCTACAGCAGCTTCGAACCTTTGTTCGAGAAAACAGATCCGATCCTTACCGGAATTGCAAAACCCACATAGAATAGCAGCCATGCAACCAACATTCATTGGGCAGGGGAATACGACGTATAAAAAAGGACCTACTGCGTTCCATCCACATAAGGTTGCTTACGGGGTTCTAACCTTCTTCCCAGGTCGTCGGAAAAATACAATGTCATAGCTCGCATTATACTCGCTACAAACTAACGGAGTACGAATTGTCAAATAGCAATCAGCAGCCAATGGGGTCCTTTGGGAAGCCTCCCGGGGATCGGGGGAATAAAACGGGTACGGTGGTCGCGGGGGAGCGATTTTCCAAGGCGAGCGTGGGTGGGGGGTTCAACCGCGGAAAGTATCGGCAGCGGGATGCCGGTGGAGCTGCCCGCCCGGTGCCGTGCCCAAAAGTAAAGTTTGGTCCGTGGGTAGTGTGGGGGTCACCTACCCCACCGACTCTTTCAAAATATTTCGTCCCGACGATGTGGAGCCGAAACTGCCCCCTACACTTGTAACACGAGCGAAGACCAGACAGCCATCCACGCACACGTAGACAATTTGTACGAATCAAGTTACAGAAACGATGGCAATCCTATCATGCTTTTCTAATATAATCAACACCCTACAAACTTATTTTCCACCGATAATTCCAAGTAACTCATACGGATATAGAACTAGGGTTCTAATTGCTTTTATGTACAGAATAACGATTCGTCTTCTAATTGCAAGATTCGGCTAGGCCACTCATCATAATCCAAGGATCCAAATTAATCATGCATAATCATATCATGCAAAGAAGGAATAATTATAAGGATACAATAATACAAAGAATCCAATAAATTTAGGAAAAAACTCCCATTTACGAGTTATCAGATTCCTCATGGATATCAATTTTCATCAAATAATAATTACTCATATCCATCGACGGCATTCATAATCATTGGGGAAAACCTAAGGGAATCATAAAATGAAAAATTGGTTTGTTGAAAACATGGTTACTCCTTACTTTTAGATTCCTTGGTATGGGTCTTTCTTTAAGCTTTCTTGATTCTGCTTTCTCTAAGGATTTTGGAGCTTTTGGGTGTGGAGATATGTGTGGGAAATTCTAGGTGCTCCCTAAGTTCCCTAATTTATATAGGTTTAAGAAACCTATAGGGCCTGGATGTATGGGTTTAATTCTATGTTAAAATAGGGTTAAAGCGGATCTTAATTATTCTTACGTAAAAGGCATTCTTTTTATTCCTAATTAGTCTAGTCTAGGTTCCTAAATTAGGAAAAATGATAGAAGGTTACTTTCTTTAGCCTATAGGTAGCTCTAATTTAGGAGGGTCCACGGTTCTGGTGGCCATTAATTAATAATTAAAGGAAACTAACTAAAATTAAATATAATTTATATTATAATTAAGGCTAATTAATATTATCGGGATTGGGGCGTAACAACGGGGTGTTAAATCCCCTATCCCCCCCTTACGCAGCTCGCCCCCGATTTAGAATCTTGTAGGGGAACGAGTAAAGGTAGATGGGGTCTATAGCGGAGGTATCTAAGGGGAAAGTTATATGGTAGTCTATGTGTGTTGGTGTTTTTTGAAGAAAAGGAAAGAATAGGTTTACTAGGCTAGAGTAGTGTTTCCATTGAGGACATTGAATTCATAATTGATCAAAAGGTTTTCCAGGTGTGGCTTAGGTTGGTGAGGTTTGTCAGCCCTTGTGTGAATCGTTAAAAATGGAATCCAACGCTGGGTTTGAAAGGTAGAAAGGGTTTGAAATAAGGAGCAGGGCGATTTCTGGGGAGGGGAGAATTTCGCTAGGAGGGTTATGAGTTCAGATTTCAAAAGGGAATCTGGTTTGTGGCTTTATCATGATGGTCGATGGTCTTGTCCTCCTTCTTAGTGTTGGCGCTTGCTTGCTTAAGATCCTTGTAGAGCTTTGCTTCCCAGCTATGGTTTCATCCTTCTCTTTTATTAGAGGGAGTTTCCCGTGATGATTTAACTTATTCTTTAATCGCCCAAGGTCTTGACCCAAGTGGGCACCAGCAATCTCTTAGGGGCACTTCCAATTTCCAAGTCTCTTGGGGAGGTCGATGGACTTTGGTGGAAAAACAAATTTCTCTTTTTATGAATTTCTCTCCTCTTAGTGGATGAATTTCTTAGTGGACTTCTGTCTTACCCCCGGGTTCGGCTTGTTGTGCTTTTGCGACTTATTTTTAATGATGAGAGTGTCTTGGTGCCCGCTTTCCTTTTTAAAGGAGTCGTTACAAAAAAAAATCTCTTGTGGGAATGACTGGTGACTTAGATCACTCATTTCTTGTGGTCTTAATCCCCTTGAAGTTTGGTGCGAAAAAGTGCTCTTTCCTTTTGCTTGCCAAATGGACTACGTAGTTCTTGGTCCTAAACTTGGGAGTTTGATTTGCTCCGAGCGAACGGCGTCTGGTTTGGAGGAGTCCCGGTTTAGTAATTTGACTTTTTAAGGGTTTGTGGGTTCTTAGCACGAGTTCCACTCGCCTCCTTTGGTTTTGGCATCCTTTTATGCCAAACATCCCTAGTCGGTTGTATCGTAGGATCCAACTTCAATTACTCGTGCAAAGTAATTGATTGTGATTCCCGATGGTGCCTCGTGCGTCAAGGTCTTTTACGTAGGATACTATGTTTGGGGGGTGGCCATGGTTTCTTTCCGAGACTCACATTCATCAATCGAGGTACAAGTGCGCCGCAAATCAATAAATGAGGGGTTAAGAACAGCACATTGTTACAGTGGGCGAGCGAGGGGCTCGTCCGTGCCAAGCTCTGCCAAGGGACCCGCCAAGGTCCCGTCAAGGCCCCGTTGGGGACCCGCGGGAAAACTGACTAGGGAGTCAATTCTCGGGAAAGACCCAAAAAGCACCGATTCATGTCTGACAAGTCCCCATGCCCTTGTGCACAAAAGGGGCTGATACATAGGATGACCCATCGTACAATTTTATTGATCCTTAAGCACGGTTCTAGATGAGTCAAGATCTCTGTATGTTCGTTCCGTTTATAGGTCGGGTCCGGTTCCCATTAGCAACCAGTCATCTTCACGGGGTAGTTTGGTTAAACAACTTCGTCTCTTCCTTGCTTGATAAGGTAAGCCTCTTGGTTCTTTTGGAGTTGGCTTGTGCAGCTCTTTGTTCAATCTTTGATGGAGTGCTCCGGTGATGCATTTCCTTCCTTGGGATGCATTTGATTGCCTGCCTTGGACGTCGTAGATGGTGTATTGGCGACTTTGCGTGTCTCACGTACCTCACCGGTGCCTTAAAACCATCAAGGTCCTTGTTCCAGGTAAGATCCTTATTGCTGTGAGCTCTAAAAGGTTGTAGGATCTCCATGTGTTCGTTGCCTCCCCTTTATTGTCATATCGAGCCTTTCCGGTATTCGGCAATGATAGGAGAGGTGTCTTGCGTAGCTTAGTTAACTCTTTCGTCTTAATTGCATTCCAAAGTTCTCGGCCTGGATAGTTGGCGCCTTCGTGACCAGTTCCAAAAGGGTTCGTCATTCTGGGCCTTCCCACCTTCTGTTATTCTTCTTTCGGTTTGTTCGGATTGGCGTTTGGGAGTGGTGGATTCGTTAGAGTTAGCGGGGCCTGGGATTAAGCCTGCAATTGGAGTCGGAGTTCTGCTTCACTCTAAGTGCTTTTCGGGCTCAAGTGAGGCCTGGATCGACTCTCCTACTCCGGTTACCTGTGGGACTAGTTCTAGTGGAAGCGTGTCGTTCCAAGGAATCGTTTGTTGGTAAATGAGGAGTCTGCCTTGTCTTAGATGGAAACTCTTCGTACATGGTGCGTTTACCCTGGTTGGATAGACGTTCCTCGAATGTCGCGTTAGAGAGAGAGATAGACCCCGGATATAGAGTGAAGGGGGAAACTCGATAGAACTCTACACAAAGAAAGAGGTCCAAAAAAAAACAAGTTGTCGAAAATAAAAAAAAGGAAGATGCTCCTAGGTGAATAACTAAAGTATAAAATTATAGAATAAAAGAGGTGAGGATAATCACTAAAAAGAAAAAAGGAAAATCCTAAAAAATCTGAAGGTAGAATGGGTAGAGATAGAAAAGGTAAAAGACTTGTCGGAGCGAAACACAAAAAAATAAAGATCTAAGGTTAAATAGATAGAAGGCGGTGGGGGATTTCTTGTACGTGGTTGTCCCAATGCGGCCCCCCGCCGGGTGGAATCGTCCTTGTAGTCGTGCCCTAGGCACTCCTAGTTGGACCCCCGGTTGTTACCCATAAGTGGTCCTTTTTGATTTATCAAGATCAGCCTCGTGTCTTGAACGAGGCTATCTCTACGTGGTGTCCCTGGGCTTCCATTAACCCGAGGATTGTTGAAGGTTCGGATTCGTTCTGCGAGGAGTTGGGGTCCTTGACTGTCTTCTTGTTGGCGCCGTGCTGCTGGTCTTTAGGGCCAATATTCATTGTAGTGATGGGTCAGTGTGCTGCACCCTTACCTTGGTGTGGTAAGCGTAGGGGGGTTCTTTAAGTCATGGAGGGATAAAGTGGGGGGAGGTTATGTTGTAGGTTTCACAATCTCACCGCGCGTCCTAAGATTCCTGAGTCCTATGTTCCTAGGATACCTAGAGTTCAAGCCTAAATGTCCTAAAGTCCGGTCCTTAAAGTCTTATCCTAGGGTCAAAACTTAGGCTCTGATACCAACTGTAACACCCCAGATTTTAAGACTTTTTAAAGCTTATAATAAAGGTAGAATCTTATTAAATCCCAGAATTATAATACAAGTGTTCGGGGTGCTATGCCACCCTGGCTAGAGAACAGATGCACAGGCTAAGAAACTAATATCCTCAAAAGCATAAATGTATAACATGGCACGCAGGCCGAAAGGGAAACTATCTATTTCACACTCCGTTCTAGCACGCTCCAGTGACTTAATCCTTTGTGCTGAAAGCCAAATATATCTGTTCAGCGAGAGATGCTGGTAACCCACTCCAACGCGTTGAAATACAATACATATAGCTATATGTAGATTATAAGATAACATTTGAGCATGAAGATATATCGCTAGCGAATCTAGGTTTGAAAAGGGGGAACTCGAAGTTAAGCCAGACGCAAGCATTGTTATAAGTCATACGCAGTTCACAATAGATAAGGCAGTTAGGTAAGCATAACCATCCTCATAACCAACATAAACAGTCTTAACATAAATCTCCATCACATCTATAAGGATAGGTCTAACCAAAATCTCCACCTCTCAAACAGTGCAACACTTGTTGGGCCACAGGACGCAAAGATGCCATACATCGCCGCGAGTAAAAACGATAAATAAAAAGAACAATCTGACAAAAAAAAAAAAAAAAAAACAAAAAAAGAAGGCACGCACTGTATCACACAAGAAAAGAATCATTGCTTTGGCTCCCATGACCAAAACCCTGAACGTTCTGATAAAATAGGCAGGAAGCCATTCTTACTACAGCCGGCTCCGAACCCATTATTCTATAGGAGGGCCATCCCCTGATTGCAGTCAGTCGAAAAAAATAATCCCATCTGACTACACAACTCTGGTCGCTGCCAGTGAGTAACATCTGCTGCGCCAGGAAAACCGTCGCCACTACAGCGCTTCCGAACGCTTTGTTCGGTGAAAACCATCCCGTCCTTTCCGAAGGCAACCAAACACACATAGCACATAGCAAGCACATGCACCACCATTAAAGCACTGGGGCGGAAAAATAACGACGTATAAAATAAACTATGCGTGATCCATCACAAACTAGGATTGCCTTAAGGGGTTCATACTTCTTCCACCTAGGTCACGGGATTACCAAATTCACTAGCAATTATACTCGACTCCAAACCTACGAACGGTACCCGAAATATCAAACTAGACATCGGCACGACAACCGGGTCCGTTGGGACACCACGGGGGATCGGGGAAACCATCAAACGGGGTAGCGGTCCCGAGGGGACGATTTTCCAGCGGGTAGCCGGTGGGTTGGGGGCCCCGCCGGCTGCCCGCCGGAAACAGTAATCCGGGCAGCGGTCGCCGGTGGGCAGCTGCCCGCCGGGCTGCCCGCTGCCAAACGTAGGTTGGCCGTGGTAGTGTGGCGGTCCCTACCCCCACCTGACCCTTTCACAACTTTTCCCGTCCCGGGAACCGCGATGGAACCCGAAACCATGCTTAGACTTTACACAAGCAATCAACGACAACACGTAGCAAATTTAACGAATCAAATACGAGAAACGAGCGACACATAACCATCATGCTTTTCTAAATATAATCAACACCCAAACATGCGATTTCCCACCCGATAATCCAAGAATAATCAAAATACGATATAACCTAGGGTTCTATGCTTTATGTCAACAGGGAATACGATTCGTCTTCTAATTAAAGATTGCAACACACAATCATCAAGGATACCATTAATCATCAAGAAATCATAATCATCAAGAACAACATATTCATCAAGAACCAATTAATCATCAAGAACATCATAATTATCAAGAAACTCCCAATATCAAGGATTATCAAGATTCCCCATGGAATCATCAATTCAACATATCAATAATAACCATCATAATTCGCATTCAAAAATTGGGGAAACCCTAAGGGGAATCATAACTATAAAAATAGGTTTTGTTGAGACATGGTTACCTCTTAGCCTTAATTAATTCCTTGGCTATGAAGGATCTTTCTTTAAGCTTTCTTGATTTCTTGATTTCTCCTAAGGGAATTCTTGGAACTCTTTGGGTGTGAGAGATTATTGTGGTGGCATCCTAGGGTGCCGTCCTAAAAGTCCTATTTATATATTTAGACTCTATCATAGAAGGCATAGAAATAGAATGTTTACTATTCATTCCTTAATAGCGGAGTAAAGCGTATCTTAAGAAATATAAATCTGATATAACAGGGCCACTTCTCCTTTATTCTAATAGTAGATAAGGTCAGGATTCCTAAATTAGGACTTGAATAGTAAGGTTTTCTTCTTTATTCCTAATAGGTTACGCCCTCTAAAAAATTTAGAGCAAGGGTCCAGTTCTCGGTCGGGGCATAAATTACATTTAATTAAGGGAACCTAACATATTAAATCATATTTAATTTAATGCGGAATTGAATTAAATTACTTTAACCGGGATTCGGAGACCCCCCCGTAACGGGGGCTGTATTACGTTATTCCCACATCTCATCATGTTGCAGATAAATGCTAGCTGTGGCGAATTTCCAAAATCGTCAAACTTTTTCAGAGAGAAACAAAATTTTGCAACGAGCCTATTCTTTTTATATATTGATTTTTCGAGATCATGTCTAGCAGTTCAAATGACTCAATATAACCAAACCGCTCCCTGATAACAACTTGTGGTCCCGTAGGGTGGTCAGAATCTAGAGGGGGGGGGGTGAAGTAGACTATCTCTAAAATTTACTTTTTTGCAAACAACACTGTTGTACTTTAACTCTAAGTAACAGTATCAAAAAGTATAAACAACTTAGGTGTGCTAAGCGGAATTGTTAGGGCAAAAGTGTTATGTGTGATGTGTGTGCTCAGTAGAGAGATTCTATACATCGATACACGTTAGAAACACCTTGAATAGATTTAAAGATGACGTAATAACAATCTCACTTGCATGCGGACGGGGAACTATCAAACCAGACAGATAAGATACGAATAAACCGTACAGGTTGTTCACAATAGAATATGGCATGCACGAAATATAATATGGAGCAGCTATGTAAATGAGAGATAGATTTATAGTGGTTCAGGTGGTGTAATCTCCTAGTCCACCCTTCCCTTTACCCAAGGAGAAGAAAAAATATCTATTTTTCGTCACCCAAACAATTGATTTAGTGCCCAGTCGACACTTCTCCGGGGGTTGCTTTCGCAAAAGCTGGCACTCCCCCCACCAAAGGTTTTTCCCAGCTCTCCTTGCTATTCGCGCCTTCCCGAGTACTCCGCAACAACGTACTCCTACACTACGAGAGCTACGCAAAAGCTACGGCTCTCCACGGGTTTTTTCACCTCTTGTTACTCGCCCGTCACAGCCGATTGGCCTCCGCCAAGCTAACTACTCGGGTTTTTTAACTCCTCTCCAGTTACTATACCTTTCTCTACACTCAGTAGAG